>OMNV01007755.1:0-19230 GCA_900303265.1 Brotula barbata | reverse complement strand
GGCAGACCTGGTGTGAAGTATAATTTGGCCTTGGTGTTTATATTTTGAGATGTACACGTCAGAGATGATGGGCTGACATTAGCAACACTGTCATAAACTAAAGGAGGTGACATCATGAAGAGCAACACCTCCAATCACCAAATAACAAAACTACCCTGGAAAATATAGAATAAATGAGCAGGTATGATCCTGAGAGACTCAACTGACTCTGCTCTTCACCTTAAGTCTCCCAAAGTTGTCTCCTTAATTCACTGACTGGGTTCTAACCCCTGTTGAAATCCTGCCTGGTTCTAGAGTTTAGGCCAGCCACCTAAATTGCTTGCCCTTCATGAATCCCTGAATCTATGACAAACACCTGAGCTGTCCAGAACCCTGCACCAAGACGGATCATGTCCTTAGATGGATTCTAAATATTGACTTAAGAATGTAAAGATTCTTAGGAAGGATTCTGACGCTTTAATCTTGAAGAGAACTTTCATTTTTCAGAACAGACTGTCATTACTCTGAAGTGTCATAAATTCTGGATAATCAAAGTGATTAAAACGTACCCCGTGCCAAACCTCAGTCCCCCATGTTGGACGTGTCAGATAAAAATGATAGCACCGACTTGGCAACAAATGGATCTACGGCTCCAGTATTTTGCTAAATCTGAACCATAATTTTTTCTCTATCAACAAGAGAAACAAAACATATGGTTGAGCATGAGGCAGTGGGAGACACAAGGTGGCTTTGCAATACTTTACTTTTTTTTCTTGCTCTGGTAAAAGTCAGTCACGCTTAACCTGAATTTTTAACGCCTGCCTAAGCAACAGACAACCTTATGTTATACCAGGCGAAATAATATCCATTGCCATGATGAAAGAAAGGCCAACAAACTTCTGACAGACCATACTGACGAAACATCTGCGCTACTCTCCTATTTAGAGAAAGATATAGAACCCATTGACTGCAGATTTTACTGCCCAATTCCCTCTTAAATCAAGAACATAACGTTTTAGCTGAGGTTTTACCACAACACCTCAAGTCTGTCCTCCCACCGATAATTTCAATGGACCAGACGGGCTTCATTAAAGGTTGACATCTGTTCACTAATATTAGGGAACGTTTAGACATCATTCATATGTTGAACCCACTTCTTCCACTAGCAGTAGTTATCTCCCTGGATCTCTCTATTCCGTCGAAAAGAGTGGCCTTACCGTTTTTCAGCTTTACATAGATTTGATTTTGTAACTCTTTTGTGAGTTGGATTTAACCTCTTTATTCAAATCCGCTTGCTTAAATAAAAACTCGGTGCACTCTTCCCTCTTTCACCTCTCCTCTTGCTCTTTGCTATGGCAACTGAACCTTCAGCTACAGCTGTTAAAGTGTCACCCAAGATTTGTGACATTACTGGTCGTGGTATAGTATATGGTAAATGGACGACATTTCTATAGCACTTTTTTACAAAGCGCTTTACAATGGTAGCCTCACATTCACCCATTCACACACACTTTCACACACCGACAGTCGAGGTAACCATGCAAGGCCCGCATGCTTGTCGGGAGCAATTTGGGGTTACGGTCTTTCTCAGGGACCTTCGACATAGAGGAGCCGGGGATCGAACCAGCAACCCTTCGATAGCTAGGCAATCACCCTTACCCTAAGACACATCGCCCCAATATAAGATTTCCCTATACGCTGAGGACCTCTTGCTTTATATAAAAGACCCAAGAATTATATGCCCACCGCTGAAGCAATATTAGAAGAACCACTTATTTGCACGCTCAGCCCCCAACTCTAATAAATGGCACAATATAGGACTGCAGGATCTCTATGAGTGTAATATATTCCATAGTTTTTTCTCTCTTTGTGCTCAATTCAGTCTACCTTGCAATATTTTTTTGGTACCCTCAAATCAGTCAGTTTGTAAAAACATTTGACGTTGTTTTTAATTGAGTCACCTCATCTTGCTCACGTGCACAACTTAATTCAAAGGTTGTGATGCTACAGTAGAAATATGGTGATATGTAAATGATCGTGTTGTACCTATATCACATCAAGCAATAAAAATTGTTGCTCTGGAACAGTCTTTAAACTACTGGTAAGCGCCGTAGGTTCAATTCCGACTTGTGCCCTTTGCTGCATGTCATTCCTTCGTCTGCCCTGCCCTTCATCTCTATCTCTGTACTGTGCATATCTTAATAAAGCAGAACTGGCAAAAATAATCTTTAAAAATCTGCTCCAGCACATTTAAATCCATCATGTTATTGAGATAGCTTTTCTGCCAAAGAAATTACCTGCCACTGCTATTCACCATCAAATTCAATATACGTTTGACCGCTACTATTTTTCCATGTTCTAGATTTCTGTTGGTAAGCCTCAGATACCAAGTCAAAGCTTTGAAAAAGCTCCTGGTCAGTACCTGAGACTCACAGAAGTCACGACAGCATACCGGAGGATTAAAGAACACATTCTGAGCGACAATCAGATATGGAGAATCCTCCTTGAAAGAGATTATTTAGATCATTCAAACAACACAGGCAACACATTTCTGACTAGTGGACCAGTGCAGAGTGGTCACATGACTTTTTTGATTTTTGAATCATTTGATCTTTTCTTGTCTGAAGTCAAACTGCATTTCATCAATATGAATCACTGGAACGGTTTGATCTGATTCAGACCAAAGCAAACAATATAAGACTGCAAATGTCAGAAAAGCTTGTCATTTTAGTGTTAATATGAAATGTTTAGAGAATGTTTTACGCACATAGATCAAAAATAAATTCTTCACCGAATATCAACAAATTTCAAGCTAATGAGAAAGCTAGGTTTTCAGAAAAAAAGACACAAACAATTGAACTAAACACACTGATGGTTTTTACTCACATTCAAAGGTTTCAGCTACTGTGTTGATCTATGTCATGCAACCTTTGTATCCAGATGTATCTGGATTAACATTCAAAATGCTCTCATTTGGCTGTGCCTGCTGGGAGTTAATTCAACCATTCAGAGAGCAGCTGAAGTCCAACCAATCAGAACAAAATAGACATATTTTTTTTTAGAATCATCAGATTTTAATCTTAATCTTCATCATTCAACATCATCATTCTCAAACATGTTGACCACTGTCATGACATCTTCACCATCATTTTCATCTTCACCATTTTCATCACACCAACATCTTCATCATCATCGTGTACATTCTTATAGTTTGTTTGTAGATAATAACGTTTGTTTGTATTTATAATAGATGTTTGTAATTAATTTACAGAAGAATGAAGTCAGCACGAGCGGAATATTCACAGGATGAATAAATCAATGGCAACGCCACAGAAAAAAAGAGGAAGAGAGAAAAAAGAAGAAAACCGGAGGGATATTAACAGGGAAGTTTGTGTGTGTTGTGGTGTGTGTTTGTGTGAATTGGTCTGTGTGCACTGTGTGTGTGATCAGAGTGAGCTTACACTTCAAGATAATTAATGCCACCTAGTTTGGTATTTAGCATGGATGCTACATGCTAACAGCAGCCTGCTATTTAAAAATTAGCATACAGAGAGCTAACTGATGCTAACTTATAATGCTAATATCCTAACAAGAACTAACGGATGCTATTAGCACCCAGGGCTAAATGCTCGTTAATGACTTTAGCTCTGATACAAATTTATAATGTTAACTGATGCTAACAAATGCTAAGTGGCAGAGCTAAAAAGGAGCCTGTTAAAATAAGCATTTTGTGACCGATCATGTGACCTGTGAATTCATGAGCTGAAGGTGAAGCTTTATTTGAAATGCTATTTATCAATAATTAATTAATCAGCTGTCATCACTCAATATGAGTTTAACCCCTTCGCTGCCTGATGAACACATGAAAAACACCACAACTGATTAACAAGAAAGGAGGAAGAGCAGGGAGGAAAAGAGGATGCAAGAGGAGGTACACCCATAGACCATGGAAATGTGTAGCTGCAGTTCCTAAAATGGCCACAAGGTGTCTGTTCCAGTAAATCTGCTGCTTCTGTTGTAATAAAGTCAAACTGCAGGGGGTGCCAGAGACACACAGGGAGAGTGCCACCGTTTCTGCCTGTCTGTCTCTCTCTCACACACACACACACACACACACAACACACATGTGTGATTCACAAAGAAAGCGTGATGTGGAGAACATAGGTGTTAGTGATCACGCTGAAATCATACAAACATCATGGATCAAATATTCAAATATTGCCTTAAAGCTGATAAAGTACAGTATGTTTGTGTGTGTACTATAAACTGTAGACGTCAGGGTTCTCCCTATAACTGTAAAACAGTTAGGAAGCACTCAGATTATTTCCTGTGACATCAGCCACATATCAAACCAAGCCTTCCACATTACATTTGACAGGTGAAGATCCTGCAGCGTGTCACGTCCTGCAGTGTGTAGCACCTCGCTTCCTGCAGCCATTCACATCAGATCTGCAACCCATTTGCATGTTTTACACTCACATGAACTTTAATGTCAAAGACGTAAAGCAGTGTGTGTTCTCTGATTGATCACTGTATGACTTGATTGGACCCTGATGTGCTGAGAGAACAGCGCCTCCTGCTGTAACTCTGTTGACTTTTCAGAAAGATACTGGCTGCTGATTAGCTGCTGATTGGCAGGCTCCATGATGTCAATCAGATGAGGGGTAGAAAGGAGAACCCTGACATCAGAGCAGAGCAGTGTGTCACTTCCTGTTCCATCTGTGTGTGTGTGTGTGGGTGTTTATTTGTGTGTGAGAGAGAGAGAAAAGGTGTGGGTGGGGTGGGGTGGCAGGGTAGGGGGTCATGCTGGGACTGGGAATGTGTATGTGCGCGTGTGTGTCCATGTCATGAAGCAGAAAAGCGCCGACTCATCGCTGGAGTTCCGCTGTCATTTAAGGCTGCAGGAAGTTTCTTTGCCAGAAGAGGAAAATGAGCAGCAGCACAAAATTTGACGTCAAATCTATCCGATTTCTCTCACGAAACAAAAGTGAAGAAAGCTCGATTTTCTTTCCATTTCTTCTCAGTCCTCACTTTTCTTGCTGTAAAAAGATGGGCGGAGCTTCCTTTTCACCATCACCCCTGGTTACCTAGAGGAGGGGCTACTGCACTCGGAGGCGGGGCAACAGAACTGATGGGCGATGTCATCATCTTCCTCCTCTCTGACAGACAGACAGACAGGAGAGATGGAGAAATAGAGGAGTGAAGAAGAAGAAGAAGAAGAGGGAGAGGATCAGAGGATAACGAGTTTTCTACACACGCTCATTAAACATTCACCCTTTACATTTTTGCACTTCATTTATCCTCAGGACGAGTAAATAGAACCGGGATGTCAATCTAAAGGCGTGATGACGGCTTAAACGTTCTATAACTATATGTTTTTTGAGTATAACCCTGTCAGGCACCGGTAGGTCAAGGGAATTTAATTTATCTTACAGTTTTCAGTGAACCCGATGTGCTGCACGATATAGGCGAGCGATTAAACGGAAAGGTGGCATAATGGTGCAGCAAGCAAATGAGCAAAGCAGTTGAACAATCAAGTAAGAACATTTAGCACATATAGAACACACAACATGACTGCAGTGTGTGTGTAAGACACAAGAGAGGGAGGGAGGGTAGAGAGAAACTTTGTGTGTGTGTTAGATTGTTGTTATAACAAGATAGCAAGTGTAAGGTGCTGTTTAGGTCAGAATTATGCAAAAGCTACATGTGTCCTGTCACTCAACACTTGTGTGTGTGTGAATAGGTAAAGAACATCTGTCCCTTGATTCATGACGCTTAGTTAAAGTTTCTCAGTTAATGTTTCATAGTTAATATTTCTTAATTAGAATTCCTCAGCTAAGGTTCCTGAGCTAACATTATTTAGTAAACATTCCTCAGTTAAAGATAGAGTAGGTCATTTTTTGTAGACACAATTTGTTATATTTGAAGAAATCATCTTAACATCCCAAAAGTTATAAATTAATCAAATGCTCTGAAAAAGAAATAGAAGAAAAAATCCAATATCTGCAGCTCTAGTGATCCTGAAATCAACCCATCCAATCATTTCATTCGGACTGAATGAAACGATTGGCTGGCAGACCTGCCTGTTACCTACGTAGCTGTCTGCCTGTCCACTCATTGTGCAGGACTGGATCCTCGTTCCGAGCGTCACGGAGGCTTTTAGTGGCGTGCGTGCGAGCGTGTTTGTTTGTGTGAATGTCACTATGCGCGATCGTGTATCCGTGAAAGATTAAGCATGTGTGAATGCGGAATCTGAGTTGCGCATGCTTTTAGTGGTGTGTGTGAATGACTATTTTTCGGACGTTATAATCTCAGATAATAAATTTTATTTCCCTTTGTGTAAATGAGACATGAAGTAGTTGTATACGGCTGTGATGCGATTTTCACTCCATGATTCTTCAGACTCCTCCTGCACATTTGTGTGTTTTGGACGTTCCTTTACTGACGGGAGTGGGTGGGATTTTATGGGTTGTATACTTTCACAATCCAGCTTATTCACTGCTTGCTCCAACATTACCTACCCTATCTTTAACGTTCATTAGTTACCATTCCATAGTTAATTTCCCTTAAAGAATAAAGTTCCTCAGTTATGTTCCTCAGTTAACATTAAGTTCCTTAGTTAATGCTCTTTGAAGTGCCTAAGGTGTGTTCCTTAGATCGTGCTCTTTAGTTAATGTTCCTTTGTTAACATTACGTAATTCCTGAGGTAACGTTCTTAGTTAGCGTTCCCTTGTTCATGTTCGTTAGTTAATCTTCTCTTAATGTTTCTTAATTAATCTTCGTTAGTTAACGTTCCTTACTTAATGTTACCAAATTAATGTTTCTTAGGTAACATCCCCAAGTTTCTTGGTGAGTATTCCTTAGTTCATTTTCTTTATTTACTGTTATTTGAGTACATTTTCACGCCACTTTTTTTCTGCTTAAAACGGATTCTGGTTTGTTTACCTCCTTAGTGCAGTTTGCTTAGGCAGGTGCAGACATAGCAATAGCATCAAGACCTCATTCAGCTCAATCTTATGAAGGCGGCGGCAAGCCCACACAGGACCTTCTTCCTGTGTTAACTTTCTTGCTGCCGCCAAGACCCATCTGACCAATGAGCGGAGTGAAAGTTCTCACGTGGTTTGTAGTGACACATTTTGTTTTGTTCTGATTTTTCCCAATGTATTTGGACCATAGCAAACAGACTACAGGTCTGAAAACACCCAGATATTCCTTAGTCCACAGTCCTTCATTACCACTCCACCTTTGACGTTCCTTAATCAATGTTTCTTAGTCAACATTCCTCATTTAAGGTTCCTTAGCTAAAGTTCCTCAGTTAATGTCTCTAAGTTAATGTTCCTCATTAAACATGAGTTACCATTCCTTATTTAATGTTCCTTAGCTACCATTCTATAGCTAATGGTCATTCATTAGAGTTCTATAGTTATCTTTTTTCAATTAAATATCCTTAGTTATGTTCCTTAGACTGTGCTCCGTAGTAAGCATTACTTAGTTAACATTACTTATTTACCATTCCTTAGTAAACATTCCTAGTAACCATTCCTCAGTTAACGTTCCCTAGTTAATGTTCCTCAGGTAAGATTTCTTAAGTAGCATTCCTGCGTTTACGTTCCTGATATAAATTTATTTGTTGAATGAATTAAATTTCCTTGGATAATATTCCTTAGATCATATTCCTGAGTTCCTTAGTAACGTTCCTTAGTTAACCTCCCATAGTCAAAGCGTCTGATATAATTTTCCTCAGTTAACGTTCTTAACTGCCATTCCTTAATGCTAACAAATGTGATTGAAGGTTGGCAGGGTAATTTGAATTGTGCCCCTATTTTTATTAGCCGTAAACATGTTATTGGAACGTGTCAATAAAATTAGTTAAATATCAGTAAATTACAAAAAAGACCCTTTCTAAAACGGTTATGTCATCTCTTTTGAAGGCGTCATAAATGAACAATGGCTGAGTCTGAGTCTACAATATAGCAGCTGGCCACCAGGGGTCCATGTTTCTTCCAACTTATTAATATTTACACAAAGTCAGAGGTGATTGGTGTTTCCTAAAGGGAGCAACACAGGGAGGAATGACAGAGATTGTGATAAATCTGCAATATTTCCTTGCGCCACACGCATGAATCAGAGGGAGAGAGAGAGAGAAGAGATAGACAGGGAGATATTATTCAATGAATAATAATCTGTGACGTCCCCCAGGAAAGCCATATTTCTTCTTCTTGTTCCTTGCTGGTTGAACCAACCAAGCCAACGGTGCAGCACCACAACACACTAAATGTTGCTCATGCTGCTGTGTCTGCTGGTTGTTAGATCATCAGCACTGATCGTTACTGACAAACTGTCACTGTCACGTGCTTATATGAATTTGGCACCCACAGGCTTTTTTTCTTTTAATTAGAACATTGATTGGTTTTTGGTCCTCCTGTAATAACTTCCCCCACCAACAACGGGGACATGGAACCTGTAAATTCTGCCTATAAATCTTTTTCATGCCAACCATGTTCAGCTGTTACTTCCTGTCCTTGCACGCAATCAGTAATGATCCATTTTTGTAAAATTCATGTTATATTCACCTGAACATCAAAACGATGTATGCCTCTTGCTAACATTATTGAATTCCACTCTCTGAATGATTCTCCTTCCTCTTTCCTTCTTTCCTCTGAGTTTCATCCCAAGCTGCCGTGTACCCTTGCAGACTTCTCATTTTTACTTTTAGCTCTTCTGTTTCATTATGATTTCCATCTACCCTACCACTGAAATCGTTTCCTGCAGACTCACTTCTTGACCCATCGCTGTCCTCGTGCAGAATCTTCTCCTTTCCATCCAATCCTTGCAGTGACTCATCTCCTTTACCCAAGACTACATCACATGCACAAATGTATTTTGAACAGAAGCATCTTCACCATTTACGAAAAACCAAAGGCAATGACATTATTGCTCTTTTTATGATATCACAATCAGCTGATGATAATATGGGAATTGGTCATTTTCTTCACTATAAGCAGTTATTTGAGTGACGAAAATGATGAATTCTCAATTGAAATTGCATGTGTGACGTAGTAACAGGTAAAAGAGATCACAGAAAGGAAAACAGATAGAGACTTCGTGAGAAGATGGTAGAGGAAAGTGATGGATAAGAGAGTGAATCCAGAGGAAGCGATTCAGGTTGCAGAATGGATGAGACTCAGAGTGAAAGTCAGAAGACCTAAACAAACAAAGAACAAAAAGTCAACAAGCAAAAACATCACAACATATTGAGCTGGACGACACGTTGGGGGGAAATGAATGAACGAAAAATGAACAAAACCAACCAGACCACACAAAGACTTGAAGAAGCATGACACTGCCATACCAGCCTGGCTTAGCATAAAGCAAAGAAGCAACATACGGCCCCTGTGGAACATTTGGATGTGTGGAAGTTTTTCCTTGTCTTGGCTTGGTCAGGAGACTTTGTTTGTGACATTGGGCTCCAAATTCATTGTGAGGCTAGCTTGGCAGAGAGACTGGAAGCGGGTAATTTCTGTGAGCATAGTTCAGCACGTTGGATTTTTTGGATGACGGTTGGCAGAAGTTAATGGAAAGGAAACGAAACACGTCTGACTCAGTGGTAAGATCCCTTATTAATCAACCCTGGTGGTGGATGCACAGGTATGAAACAGATATCGATCCTGTTACACCCCCTGCTGGTGGAGCTGGGCTGTGGGGACTCGGGCCCTTACCTTGCCTGCTCATGGTGCTTGGCGGGGGGCAGGGCGCTGGGCAGGCGGAGGCGGGCGGGGCAGCAGAACTGATGGAAGGAGGCGTGGCTGTTAGGAGGAAGGCTGGACGAGTAGAGAGAGGAAGAGGAGGAGGACGAGCAGGATGAAGGAGTGGTGATACTGGGAGGGTTGTTGGAGGAGCGACAAGAGGTGGAGATAGGCGGAGTGGAGGAGGAGGAGTATGGCCTGACAGGGAGAGAGAGGAAGAGGGGGAGAGAGAGAGGGAGGGAGAGAGAGGGGGAGAGAGAGAGAGAGGGAGAGAGGGAGGAGAGAAAGAGAGAGAGAGAGAGGGGCAGGGAGAGAGACAGAGGGGAGAAAAAGAGCGGGATAAAAGAGAGAAACAAATTCAAGATAGAAACAGAGAAAGTTTGACAACAACAACAACAACGTACAGGCACATAAACACCATTAGCACAAATAGCATTACAACACAACGTTAGTATTAGCTTAGTAGCATATCAGCACTAGCAAACACACTAACAGAGTTTAAGGTTGGGTTTCAGTCCTGATTGATCACATGATCTGTATGTTCGTTTAGCTTCTCACTGTGTATCGGTGGAAGATGCCTACAATCTGGTTTCCATTCACTATCGTTTCACACAATATGATGCTACCGATAAAAAATTTCACTGTAGCAAAGAACTGTAAGAGGATCTGCTTCCACCTTTCTTTTCAAATGTGAACAAGTTTGTCAAAAGTAGCTGTGCAACAGGAAGAGGAACTGTAGTTTAGTTTGATCAGATCAATGAAATGCTGGGAAGTTGGCCCATGGTACGTTCATTTACTTAAAATTTCTGATTCATTTTTATCTGCACGGCCTTAGTGGAACATGATGTGAGTGTAAACGTGCCCATGGTCATTTCTCTCCTTGAGACCAACATTTCGACGTCAGACATAGATTGATTATTCATTTCCAGAAAGCCACGAGATGGAGGACAGTTTCTTTAAGGAAAGGAAACCAGACGTCTCGGAGGAAGTCAATTACAAATCAAATAATGAGCATTCTTCACAGGCAGCTGTGGAATGTCGATAACTCTTTATGCTGACAATTAATATGTTGCCATATGTTTCATCTAACAAAAATAGCGTGAAAGATTTTACAAGACATAATAGTTTAAGAAGTCTCTAGACAGATTTGTGTCTTCTGAAACCCAACCTGTGTAGTTTGCATAAGCATTAGTTTGACACATCGCACAATAGCCAATAACACACATTAGCCAAGTAACAGTTTTAGCAAATCGTGTATACTTATTATATAGCATAGTTACATTTTATGCTGTTAGCTTTACCCTAGCAATATATAGTAGTTACTGCTCGACAGTATTATTGCACAATCACAAGTGTTAGCACTTGGAACACAGGGTCACATATAGCACATTGTTAGCACTCAGTCTCAGCTGAGTTAGCATTAGCAAGTAGCATCACAGTACATGTATAGTGTATGTTGAGTTGGGGGGGGGTTGCACATCAATGGAGATCAGGCAAATCTTGATATGCCAACTGTGCTATTGTTTATTTCTTTTCCCTTTGAGGAACCACCAAATATCATTAAATATGCCCAATTGTTATGAAGTATTAAATATCACCAAATATTGTTATATGTCACCAAATATCATTAGATACCATCATATATCATTCAATATCACCCAATAGCCCTACAATTAGATATCATCAAATACATTAAATATCAATATCATATATCATAATACAATGAAATAAAATTAAATATCCCCAAATTTCATGAAATATAACCAGACCTCATTAAATATCACCAAATATAAGTAATTATCACCAAATACCATTACATATCACCAAATGGTACCAAATATCACTGATTCTTAAATGTCATAAAATAATGAACAAATATCATTAAATATTGCCAAATCTCATCAAATATCACAAAGTAGCTTACTGGTTAATCATAATAAAGCAGAAAAATGTCAAAAAATTATATATTATAATATATATATATATATTAAATATCACCAGTTCACATTCAATATTACCAAATTTCATGATCATCAAATTTCACCAATTTACACGATCGGTACATTTCATTCAATATACTCAAAATGAATCTTTCCCCACCAAGCATATTCATAGAATTTGTGCCGGCACTGATCCTCCTGCATGGAGAAATGTTTAAGACACACGCATGCTACCCACACCTACGCAGCTGTAAAAGCACCTGCTCTAGCACGAGCTCCTTGATGCAACTGATCACAATGCATACGTGAATGCTCAAAGACACCTTGGGGAGACAGCGCAGAGTCTGCTGCACCAGCATACTCTGTGCACTGAGACCTCAAGGCAACATCTACAAGTCAATGACCACTCCAGTCCATTTGTGGATTCCAGGGTGACTTAGAGAGACAACCTTGAATAAAACAGTGACTTACAATCTAGTCAGTTGTTAACATGTCCCCTCCTGCTGTGACCAATGATGAAAAAGTGATGAAGAAGAGGGAATTTAATGATACAGATAGGCCGCACAGTGCTATAGGGCCATCATTAGAATCTTAACCATGTGGTGCCCAACTCCTCCAATGAGGACAAGACCTACATGAAGTTGATGAATGTTACCATCTCAGTGAGCTGATCTGTGGCTGAGGGGTTACTTTCCTTGCCACAAAGCCAAGGCAACAAGGCAACGACATCTCAGTAAGACAGCCTCAGTCTTCACAGATGTTAGCAGTAGGGCAGTCGAATTTTAGCTTAGCCGCAACTGGCTATACTGCATTAGCCATAAAGGATCAGCTTCACCTGGAAGGCGAGGTAATCCTGGTTGTGGCTCATCAAAATATGGCAATGAAACCATTGAGACAGAAGGATGGAAGATCGTGGTGTTGAACCATTTTAACATCCTCTGTCAGGAGCCTATAGCTTTAGATAAGATATCTTCAAAATGGTGGATTTACATAACAATTGCCACTCCATACATACCCCATGGCCAGAGCCCGCTCTGGGGGTGACACAAGCCCTGCAGCTGACCTTTATCCCTTGGTGGAGTCCAAAGAGACAAGCACTATGGTTTGCAGTCTATCAGCAACAGGTATCAAAATAATTGCCCTCTGTGGCCCATGATCTTTCTGTGAAACACAACAGGAAATATCCTAGGCAGGGCAAATTTATGTGTATAGGACCTATCAGCCGCAATATAAATTAGAGCAGGAGTGAACAGTTTCCCAACATGCTCAGAGCTGTATGTACACTACCACAACCTCATTGCTGTATCCATGGCAACCCCTGGCTCAGGTTGTACCGACTTTGTGTCCTGAAAGGCATGTTAGGATTGACAGTACTCTGTCTCAAATTTTGAATTATTTCTACACATCCAGCTGTTTCCCCTAAGGTACGTACCATCTGTGAGATGAGCCTGATCATTATAAACAAGAGCAGGTACAGCTGTGACAAATTAATTGTGCCCATTCATTCTCCACTGAGTCTCATGTACATATGCATTGTGAATCAACACTGATTGTTATTTTTGATCAAGAAAAAATACTTAAAATTAAGTAATGATATAGACATAGAATATGGAAGTTTTGACAAAAAATTGAAACCAGGCCATACATTTCTTAATAATTAAGGCTTTGATTCAAGATATGTCTGGAACCGTTATGGAGATCTGAAAAGTGTAAAATTATTCCAACTCTAACATTATGCTCTTTTAATCTCCTGCTTCCTAAACAGTAGCAGGTATCGTGCTTCCACGAGCACCCACATTTCTGAAGTGTGACCCTCGTGGTTTGCTATACAGACATAAAATACTGCAACACCCGGGCCTTTATTTTCAGTCGGCACTCTGTTTCAGCAATATTATGCAGCACGAGGAATGACTCAAACACAGGAACAGACGAATCTTTAGCTGGCCCACAACGCCAACAAGTGCATAAGACCTGTTCTGTTCCCAGCATCTAGCCACAACACCACGGAACACATACACACAAAAACAGAACAGAGGTGGCTGACCTTCCAGACAGGCTGTCTATTCTACACAGGTAAACTGATTAAAGTCTGGCCTCTGAATCAGAATATACTTTTAGATCGTTGAGTTATCAAACCACTCAGCATTCAACAAAGGAGATCAAACAATCAAGGAATTTATGCTAATGCATGAGCATTAAAAACGACATAATTGTGGTTAATGTGCTCGCATGGCCACCATGTCTTCAAGAATTATCCATGCACTTTGACATGCCAAATCCACTAAATCACCAAAATGTCCATAATTGGCTAAATGTCCCTATTTGAACACAAATTGAATTCGACCTTACACAGACATTTTCTATTTGAATAGTTCAGACACAGGTGGGCATTGAATTAAATTACTTAAATGATTTAATTACTAGTTAATTAACATCACTGAGTTTGATTAAATTAAATGAGCTTAATTGCAGCAGATCAAAATGTTAATCAAGCTCAAATAGTTTCTCCATCAGACGTGATGTGTGTGATGTATGTGTGTGTGTGTCTGTCTGTCTGTCTGTCTGTTACTTCTGTATTGTAGTTCCATTGATAAACAACTGCCTGAATAATGGCATAAGTATAATTAATTCCACTAGAGGACTATGATAAAAAGAGGAAATGGCTTATTATTATTGATTTTTTTTTAATAAAATCTAAAATCCAAAAACATGCTGGTTGTAATATTTTCAGCACTGTCTTAATCCTAAACTATGCATGGATACACCATAAAACACACAACTGACAAATGGTGGCTTGGTGATGGCACTGTTTGCCACACAGCAAGAAGATCCCAGGTTCGAGACCTGGGCTGACCCTGGCCCTCTTTGTGTGGAGTCATGTTCTCTCTACGTATGCGTGGGTTTCCTCTAAGTACTTTGGTTTCCTCCCAAAGAATTGCAGCTTAGGTTTATTTGACCATGGGTGTGAATGGGAGTGTGATGAGCGGTCTGTCTCTAGGTGTCAGCCCTGCGATGATCCAACCACTAGCACCAAACAAATCCCCTTCTGCCACTATCATTGCTTTGATTATATCATAGGACACTCATTATAATCATAGTTCTAAATGAGAATAGCACGTGACACTTGCATCAATTTAATTCCATTAAAAAAAAGGTAACATTGATGTGTAATGCAATAATTTTACACTAATGTTCACCTTTCAACTGTCCAGTTCACAAGGCGTCTTTCACTTTTTTTCTTGCTAACATGACTTTAGGCCCCTTACCATAGACTAACTTGACTTACTAAATGTAGTTTTAGAAATGCTGTCATCCTGTAAGGAAAAACTAAAAATTCAGATGTTTCCGGAGTAAGCATTCTCTGATGTTATTTACGAGTGTCTGTCTCTGGAGCTGGGGCAAATGATTTGTCAGCTACAGGAGCAGCAGACTTGTTGGTGTTCGTAGGACTCTGCGATGTAAGGTGTTACAGTAACACAGGGGCTGCTGTTGGTGATGACTCAGGAAAAGATTCAGCACCGATTTAACATTGAAACTGCAAAGTTCATCGCTGGGTAAGCATCGTCAATTGGTCCCTGTCATTCTGCTGAACCATCTCTCTGGAGTGCAGGAACAAAAGATGATCATTGTGGACAGTATGTTTAAAACCATCATGTATGAGGTGCCATTGTTCCTCTCCGCCATGGACATTACTCTCAATCACAACCTCTCTGAAATACCAGAGTTCAGTAACAGTCCAGTTGAGGGTTTTTTCTGCATTTCCTCAAAACCTGAGCAGGTTTTAGATCTGGTTTTCAGCTCCCACTATAGAAAAAGCTCAGCCAGTGTATGACCAATCACACTGTGAGGAATCCTCGAGTACATTAACGGAAAGTTAGCTAGCTTATGCTATCAAGTCAGGCTGGTGCTTTGACCTTGTTCAGCCAGAAGTTGTTTCCTCAGGGTGGATTTGACTGTATGCAGCGTGTCAAGTAGCTTTATTTTCTGTCACAGTGTAACAGAAATTCATTTTCATCTAATTCTTAATTGACAGAAAACATTAAATACAAACAAGTTCAAAACATCAATACCAGGGCATGAGGGTAAAACACATTGATTATTGATGTAAAATTCCATTCTTGGATCACTGATTATTTTAGCTTGAGTAGCCAATGGCTCTGGGAATGAAGGACTTTTTATATTCCTCTGCAGCTTGATGGTTTTGGTTGAAGTTGTGGTTGATATGGAAATAGCTTCTAGCCACAAGTACACACAAGAGGCTATCCACAATTACTAAGAAGTTGTGTTTTTCTTTCTCAGCGATGAGTAGTTTCTACCACACACAAGCAGTACAGAAGCGCTACAGATGGATGTTTCCTTTCTAGCTAAAAAGCCCCACAATGCTGTACAGTTTTCTCAATAGCTTTATCGAGATTTGGCCACCATAAGTATAGGCGCGGCCTAATAATGACTCTGTGCCCCTACAGAGTAGATCATTGGTCGAGAGTTTGGCTGGCATTAGCACTTTGTTATGCAGGTAGTAGCAGTCCTGCGGTCCTGTGATGTGCTATGTACAATATCAGACATCAGCAGTGGCAATTCATCAAGTACTGACAAATACAAGATGCCGTTCTCCTCAGCCACGGTGTCTTTTCCAGCTCTGGGCATTTGGGATAACGCATCAGTATGTGAATAGGCCTCTGATTTCCTGTCTCATCTCATAGCTGTATGCCTTTAAAATGAGTACCCACCTCTGTGTCCTTAAAGTTGAGCATAACCCGCAGCTATACACATACTTGTGGAATTTTTCTGTGCCTCGATTAGTATGCGTGATGTGAAAGCTATTGGCTTTTCTAAGCCATCCTGCATCATGTGACAAATGACACCCACCAGTCCACAGGGTGAGGCACCACATACTATTGCTCTTGAATTATATTATGAGTATTACTAACTGCGGGGTGACACGCATGCAGTTAACTATAACTTTATGAACACACACCCGACACTGCATCTCACTCCATACTTCACCTCTATTTCTTACTCCCTAACTTCCTTCTCTGAGCAAGTGAGCTGTTCCTACTGCAGAGAGACTGCAGAGGGCAAGAGAGACAGACATGGAGAGAGGGAGAGAGAGAGACCAAGTGGAGAGAGAAACTGAAGACATGTATGAAAAGAGATGTCATCAGAATAAACAAGGAAGATGGGAAAAAGGTGGTAATGCACCAATAAACTGGTTTATCAACAGTCAATAAAAAAGAGGGAGAAGAGAGAGACAGATAGAGGGTAAGAAAGAGCCAGTGGGAGAGAGAGAGAGAGAGAGAGAGAGAGAGGGAGAGAGAGAGAGAGAGAGAGATGCTGTGTTTCACTTAGCAGCTCCAGAAGAGAAAGGGGCCATGTGTTGTTAAGGGCAACAGTTACAAATGAAGAAACATGTTGTCACGGTAACAAGGACTTGTGTGCATATGCACTTGAATGTTTGAGTGTTTTAAATAGATTTTACAACAGTGGTGATGCTTACACACACATAAACACACACACACACACACACACACGCTCACACCGTGTTGTGCTGCAGCTAATCTCTGAGAGGTAATTCATCATCACTCTATTCATATCAACTAGCCTACTTTCCTCCTGAACACACACACACACACACACACACACACACACACACACAGGTGCAGGGCAGGCTGCTGATATTTAACTACAGTGCAGCTCATTCAACAAGCCTGCGGCACTCTGCAGCCCCCAGCAGAGCACAGACACACACCCACACACACAGGCATACAGTAACACTGATGCAGCTGTTGCACACTCAGTAACGACAGACACACACCAAGAAGTACCAGAGGGCAGGCATTACTATAGAAACTACATTATATAGGATTACTGATTACATAACTCTGAAAGAGGGCATTTTATATTTTTTTATTAATTTCCTCCACAGTGAAACACCAAACTGGTTTGGTCCAGATATTTCCTACAGAGGTCTGCTTCACACTGTTACCTCACATTGATACGGCTGTGGATTGGAATCCCTATGCCCTGCTCCTTTATATGCAGAGGAGGGGCAATAAAAATGTTTCTAATCAAAACAAGAGAATTATGTTTGGACTCATTCTGCCTTGGTGGAGGTATGGTACAGAAAACCTTCTTAGGTCTGTCTGTTTCCAGCAGCTGACACTGATTTATAGAAAATTCCTGACCCCAGTTGTTTTGTGTTGGAATGAGGTTGGAATCATTCTTTTTCAGATTGTGTTGCCAGGCAACAAACCAACTTCCAACCATTGAACAAAGTATGCTTAAAATTCATTTAGAGCATCAAAATTTCACCAAAATAAAAGCACAAACAAGTTAGGAAGTCACCAAACTACCTGGTTACTCGTTACCATGGTGATGCTACAGCAAGAAGAGTGTCTTACAAACCACAACAAATCCCAAAGCTGATCCAAAATACAACATCATGCTAAACATTTGACTGTCTATTAAAATATTTATGACTTCTACACTAAACCCCTCAATCATCATCAGCAAAAACAGCTTTAGCTTAAAACTCAATCGTTTGCTTAATGAAGCAAAAAAACATTTCTTGATCTGATGAGAGAAGGCGGTTAGTGTCAGAGTCTCACATAACACAAGTTTTGGCAAATCAGGTGGCAGGACAGAAGGACAGAAGAATAAGACGCCATAGCCAAATGTGAGCAATTTACTGACATTATACCAAGGATTTAAAGGTTATGATGACATTTACTGAAAACTTTTTATCAAAACTTTATAAACAGTTTGTGGAGTCATCTGAAGACATTAAACTGTTTTTTTGTTTCAAAGAAATCATAAATGCTATGATACCCAGTGACAAATCAATGGAATAAATTCAATAAATAGTTCAGATATTAAATGTCTGATAGATTTTAGAAATGCACAAGTTCAGTTTGGCTCGTATTAATTTTGACATAAGGTCA
This sequence comes from Brotula barbata, assembly GCA_900303265.1. NCBI lineage: Eukaryota > Metazoa > Chordata > Actinopteri > Ophidiiformes > Ophidiidae > Brotula > Brotula barbata. Next base: position 624 of record OMNV01007755.1, on the reverse strand, counting down.
TTATCAAAGCAGGAAGTTAGAACTGTAAAATGGAGGATTCCATGAGGGACAAACTGGAATAAAGTCAAATCAGGAAAAAAGAAGCCGTTATAGCTGTGTGTCTGTGTCTCTGCAGGTTTTTGATTTGCCATGTTCTTGTGGTACCTGTGGCTCAGACAGCTTGAGAAAGACCCCTTAAACTGGACTTACTGTTTGTGGTGGTGAACTGTGTGAGCATGGTGGCTGTTGGATGTGTTGGCCTGGTGCAGACGCTCCAGACGCTCCTTCTCCTTCTCCACAAAGTTGGTGTTGGTTCCGGTGCTGGTTGAGGGTGCACGGGTTAATCGGCTTTGTGTCCGCTGCTGATCCCTGGGTAGGATTGGAGGAGGGGGGGGTGGAGCTGGGGCTGCTATCTGACCCAGGATCTGGTTTGATACAGAGATGGCAGCAGGGATTGGGATAGCAGTGGAACTGATGCTATTGGTGCTGTTGTAGGAGCGGTGGTGGTGCTGCTGATGGTGGTGGTGGTTGTGGTTTAGTAAGATGGAGGTGGGGGGCTCAGGATGAGTCTGGTTTTTGTTTTGGTGAAGCAAGATAGAGGAGGGGGGCCTAGGAGGAGTCTGGTTTTGGTTGTGGTGGAATGAG
>OMNV01007754.1:0-25696 GCA_900303265.1 Brotula barbata | reverse complement strand
ATTGTTGTTATATTATTATTATTATTATTATTTGTTTTTATTTCTTTTCCTTTTTTTTACACACATGAATCATTCACTGGCCGGGCACTGCAAATATCTTGGAACTGTTTGTTCCCTATTAGGAAATCATGCCACCTTTCTCAACTTCAGTCATTTTCATTCCTCAGTTCAACTGATCACAATAATGACCATACAATCGCCGGCACTGCAGGAAATGTTGCACATAAGTGTGACAGGATTACCTGATAGTTTGGTCCGTATTGTTTTGGTCAGTATATCGTTTTCTAAAAGTTAAAACCAATGCAGCAACCAGTGCCAGTTTGGATACAGGATTCAAGTTACCAACATCTTAGCTGAAACATAAAATAACCATACGTCTCTCAGAGTGGGACACGGGAGTTTGAAAGAGAAGAAAGAAGGGAGAGCTAAAATCACAGTTGCAGTGCCTCTCTCCGAGGAGGAATGTACAAGTGAAGAAAGGTCTCGCACATCAACAAGCTGAGCCACAAATGTCACAGTGACTGACAGAATAGCTCAGAACAATGATAATTATCCACCTGTCGAATATATCACCTGTGAAGAAAAAAAGAAACAATGAGCACACTTCACAGGCTGAGTGATTTCCCTCGGTGGCCACTTTACACACACTGGATACTTACCACGCCTGAACTGAATTATGACAGACAGTATCGGTAACACGATAATACAGAAATTAAAAATTACAGAAATGGCACCACTTAACATGCTCACGCCGTGCATTTCATGATTCAGCGGTGATAATTAAATGCAGGAAATCTCTCCTGATATGTGAACATTGTATTGTGTTTTTTTTTTTGTTGTTTTTTTTTACAGTAGCTTAGCAATGAATAATAAACACATTTTTTTGGACGAACCAGAACTGCGAGGTGTTGTTTACATGTATCATTACACTTGAGCATGATTCCCGTGGCTGGACTTCGTGGCAAGCCTGTCTAGAAAATTGATAGAATTTATTGTCATCGCCAAAAATAATTTATGACTTTGATTGATGAGATTATTGATGATGGAAATGGCCGCACGACTAAACCATAACGTACTGGACAGGACCTGCAGTGAAAATGATGAAGAGTAACATGAATCTTTGTTCTTGTGGTGCAGAACAAGTGATTTTACTACGTGCACGTCTTCAATCGCAAGGCAAGGAACTCAATCACATTCACACCTATGGTTACCAATTCACCCGCACGGAAACAGGGAGAACATACAAACTCCCCACAGCAAGGCCCATAATAGACACTCTAGCTGTACGGATACACAGGATTACACACGTTTCAATATTTGCCTTGCTTCCAAGGGCAAAATGTGAAAAGCTTCTTGTTTTCATCCTCATCTGCCTCCTTCGCTGCTCTCATTCCCATGACTGCCACAAACTACCAGAGCATCATTTCAAAACGTGCTTGCAGTTGCATAAGAAAGTGCTCTGTGCTGGGACCGCGACGCCTCTCCGAACTACTAAGGCGGTAAAAAGGTAAAACCAAGCGGTTTGGTTGTGACCTGGTAATTTTGTCACAGAGAAGAAAAGTTTGTCTGTGGCTACACTTAAAGTTGTGTAATCTGAGACTGTTCTAACGTTTTGAAAATTAGTTGCGAGGACCAATTTCGTGATTATTTAGTACCTCGTCCCATTTTGCAGTGCTGTGTAGGAACACACTGAAAAACATTCAACAAATCCAATTCTTGGCATTTTTCCCCAGTAATCGTGAGCAAATGCTATTCATTTGTGCGTGAAAAATGGCTGGAAATTTTGAATTGCATTTGTCGCTGTATATTTTTTCTGGAAATTCTTACAAAGTTAGAAAAGGCAGCAACAGCAGCTGATCCTAAAGTAGCAACGGATTAGCAGTGGACCAAAGTCCATGTTAGATGATGATCAGAAATCCAGCTCAGCTTTAATTTTTGAGTCTGGATGACAGCGTGTTGCTCTGAAACATTGTTCCAGCACTTGTTTGCACTTAATTTAGCCTGCGCGCCAAAGCGTGCAGGCTAAATTAATGGTATGAGAGGATTACATGTTAGAGAATGTTTGCTGTTGCTTACCAGGCTTCAGAAAGTGTGTGACCTTGTGGTCTTATGTAGCTATGTGGTTCTTGTGCTCTTCATCTACACCGTCACATGTTCCATCCTTTCGGTTATCCTTTTAATTCTGGTGAGCTGTCTTTTGGTCAGGCTACATTCATCCAGTGTCTGATATCTTAACTCTGACATTATTTACTGTGAATTTCTGATAGTTTCTTTTGATTTGGTTCTGCCACACAGCTATTAATCAACCAACTTCAACAATGGTCACCTGAAATTATCCTCCCGTCAGGCCTCATCGCTCTAACTTCCTGCAAATAAGAAACACTTCTCTACACTGTGACAGTTCCATTTTTTTTGGATTATGCCATACGCTAAACATACAGTTTTAGCATGTAACAGATGATAACAACACACATCTCCTTTGCATATTGATTTACTTTCACTTCCAAGTGGTTTCAGTAATTGGACCAAACTCTGCATGCGTCTGACACCTGTCTGGTTGCGTCTCTCGATCCACTTAACTGACATTAAATCACTGATGGAGCTCATGGCCCAATCTGTGAAATTAATTCCCAGAATGAATAATAATATAAATTTACCTAAAGTGTTAATTTGAAAAAATCTAATTAGTGTCATTTTAATTCCCGGTGATGCCATGATGCTCATTTTTGATGTTTATCTGTATGTATACGGTTTGTCTCTTGCAGCCTCAGATTCCTGCTCCACTGAACTCAGTGATTGGTTTACTGACTGACACAGATCCACTGTGTTGAGCTTTGCTATGTGTGATGTCATTTCAGGTGATTTATGTCCCTTGTGAACATTGTTTTTCCTGTTTTCCAAAGCTCTTAAAGCTAAAGCTAATAATGTTTGTAACGGCACCAATGCAACAAGCTTATGTATGGAATTGTATTGTTGAGAAACACTTCTTTTTTAGTAAATGAGAGTTTTGACACCAGGAATTCATGCGTATTGCCTCACCGGTGAGTGAGGCAGGCTCTTTGTCAAACACAAACTGAACTTGAGCTTTCAAAGTTTATGACAAAATGAAACTGAAGAGCAAATGGAAGGCCAAAAATAAAAGAAAATGACATTGTTCTAAAAGGAAAGAGTGAAAAAAGCTCCTTCTGTTTCACTTTGCATGATAGAATTTACTCTTTGAGATCTGTGGCCATAATTTGAGCTATGGATCTTTTACAGCTTCTCGGTATGACCTTGGATGTTTTTGCCGTCTCTTACATTCGTTGTAAAGTGTAATATGTATGTGCTCATACAGTAATCGCTCATTAGACCAAATATAAATCCAACAAAGATATCAGATAGGACAGAAAACAGGTCAACATAGTACAAATCGTGCATAAGTACAGAGAGACATGGTGCTGCTTATGACACTGAGATAACCTGCAAGTAATCAGGGAAGAGAGTGAAAATAATGGAATAATGTTTGATCCATGTCAAAAGCTACTGAGATGCTCATTGTCTGAGATATTGCTGAAGTCCTTCCCACCTTTCTCTCTCTCTCTCCTGAACCCCTCATTGCCTCTGTTCACTGACCCTGGCACTTCTGGAGCAGTTTTGGCTGACATGTTCATCAGATCCACAGCGTTACGGCCAAACAACCTCACAATGAAAAATGCCTCCACATTTCCTCAGTTTTACAAACAGGGTTTCAAACAAAAAGCCCTTATCGGACCTGTGTATTATTCATCGAGTTAATTGGAGGGAAAATAAATGTATTGTGCATCTCACCGGTGCTGTTAAAACAAGATAAGGCCCACGCGAGCAGGTCCAAAGCAGCAGCTATTGAATGAATTGTTTAATAGAGAAAGTGTGAATGAGTTGGAAACAGTTTTTTCCCCTTTCTGCTGTGCAGTAGTTTCCCTGGTGGATATCATGTACTGATCTTCACTTACTGATACTGGGCATTACAAATGTAAGCTGCAGAGGTCAAATGAACCAGCATCTTGTCTAGGACCAGTGACACATTCATCACCGTCACCAACCAGCTTCATTGACTACAGGAGACAGGCGGGGTTACAACCCCAATGGTTACATTCACGTGAATGGACTCCATATTTGGTCAAGGCAAGGCACAAAACACCTAGAACATGATTGCACTTGTTTCTATAATTGGTTTGCTTACAAAAGCACAGATTCTTCACTCCACCCCTTACAGAAACAAACTGATTGTCCGCTTTGAATAAAAGAAAATAAAGCTGTCAGTAATGACTGCTGGGTGATACCATCGGCCAGACAAGCATGGACAGAACCACGTCGCGAATACGGTAAGTCACGCTGAGAGGGTATGAATAGGTAGAGGGTAGGTACAGGTTGAAACAATACGACATCACAATGAACCCAAACACACATGTACAAAAGACTATAATAAAGAGTATGGACTCAGTCACTGACTAACAATTTATCCACACAAAACAACAACATCTGAAATGAAAGATAGGTGATTGGATTAAAGTACATTAAGAGAATGAAACTGTACAGAGATACTAGGTTTTACACTTCAGTAGATAATACATTATTTGACCTATAAATTTATAGTGTGTCTAGTATCAATAATTTATTCTGTTTATACTCAATACGCACATTTTCTATTTAAAAGAAAACCTTATCAAAGGAGATGGATTTTTACACTGATGTAACCACACATCCAAAACTTGTTACTGTTCCTGCTGTGTGAAGGTAAACAGGGTCTTATTGTGAGAGCGGCTCCCTAACTGAGTGTGAATTACCTCAGCCTCGGAAAAGGGTTGGGGGGCCTTGACCTTAAACCAAAATTTTCATGGTCATTCTTAGAAATTACAAGAATTTAAAATTTGCAGTTATTAACCTGGATTCATCCTCATTAAATCCATTATGAAGTTCCAGTAGACCTGGTTTTGAGTAAAAGGCTTACTCTGGCTTAATGTAGCCGTCTGATGCTATATTTGACTGCGTTCCAAGCATGCTATGAATATCCTGTCAGTCAGAGCGGCAGGAAACAGACAGTCAGCAGGTTGTCTGCCTGGCTCTATCAGGCCTTCAGGGTTCAAGCCTGTCAGGTGGGGGTCAGGCAGGTGAGGCAGACAAGGGGAACAAAGCACCGTGCCCTCCCCTCCTTCCTCCTCCCCCATCCCGTCTCCCTTCCCTTTCCCTCAGAACAATTACCACCAACAGGAACAGGAAGTGATGTCAAGAGGAGGTTGATCAAACTAAGGCAGTTCCTTCGGCAAGGTCAGAGAGGGAATGAGAAGGTAGGAAATTAGGAAAGATGAGAAAAGACAGAAAACATACACACACATACTCTATGTTGTGGAGGGATGACGTGTTTGGGGGTGTATATTCGTGTGTGTGTGGGGGGGGTGGTCTTGTCAGCGCATCATTATAATGCTGGTGATCTAGCTAAGGCCACATTCAAGATATCTAAATAATAATAATAATAATAGTAATATGTTCCCTTGACTGGATGAATATGGCCATGAATGGGTCACTACTCTCTGTCCGTGTTACCATTCGCCCCCCTCATTGTTATTTTGACTCCAGGGCCTATGGCAGCCAGCTGGAGTGCCAGTGTCCCTCTGCAGAGACTCCCAGCTCTCAGTCTTCCTTGAGAATGTGAGCAGGCGTGTGGCATTGCGAGTCAGCAGCCCATTCCTCCTCTCATAGCACAAAGACAAGCATGTGACACTTGACAACGATGCCTGATGGGTGACACATGCTGCTACAAGCTGGAGCAGCCCTGCCTTTTAAGATGTGGCCGCGGGGTCCCAGCCCTGAAAGGTGACACCTCAGCCCGCACCACCGAGGCTCCTTGCATCTTTTCTTTCCCACACTTGCGGACTCCTGTCTGTCCTCGCCTGATAATTTCCGTCACACTTTCTGTTCTGAGCAGGGGGACAAGCCAACGTTAAATGTTATTAATACTATTGTTAACAGTACACTCAAGGCTGGCCTCCGTGACTCGGCTCATCATGTTACAGGTATATTGTGCACAACAGAGAAATTGCCCATCCCAATAGCATCTATAAATATCAGAGGGAATACCTTGGCCAATTATGGTTAGGTGCAAGCCGATTGTCATCATTCCAGTATCTGACACCAGGCTTAATAGCTTTCTTTTGAGACTGTTGTTTGTAGTGCAAATGTTTGCGATAAAGATTCATAAACCAGAGAATGGGTTTCTGTGTTTAATTCTTCACTTGCAAGCGGGCACGCAAGCTTTAACAGAGTATGTCTCGGTTTTAGCGCAACCTTCCTCTTCTCTCAGGCTCTCCTATGGACAGAAATGGTCACAGCTGCACTAAGAGCAGTCACACATCAGCTCAGTGGGCAGTTTCACATCCTTATCTCATCACAGAGAGCAAACATCCTCAAGGACAGTTGCACAAGGGTTTCGCAACCATTTAGGGGACCATTCTCCTTCGAACAATATCCATTATTGCAGAGACCGTGACCCTATCGACGTAGGTTAATAATATGTAACGTTCTCTGATCAACCCATCATTTACTGCTTATCTTGTCTAATCTCATGAAGAAACAGCAGGTCAGGTTACATTAAGAGATTAAATTGTAGTTCACCACTACATTGTTTTCTGAAAATAAAGATTTAAGACATTTTTCTTCACTGACACAAAAAGAAGCTTAATGTCACTATTAAGTGAATCCTATTATCTATCTACCTATTTATTAAGGACTGAATATTAAGGATGTGAATACTCTTGGACCAAATGTCAAGTAACACCCCCGCCCCCACACCCTAACCCCTCCAAAAAAGAGAGAGAAAAAAATTCATCTAAGAAAAAAAAAGCCGATTCAAAATTCTGTTACAAATTTAGGTGTAAGTCCACTGCCGATAGCTGTTCTGAAGTTTTAAACATAAGCCTACAGCACCCTCTATTGACTACAGTTCATAAATTGGTCCTGCCTACTCAACGAATAACAAATCTATGAAATATTCATATTCTTTTACTATTTTTGTCATTCTCTGCTTTATTATGATAATCACAGTAAAAAGACAGACCGAAAGGACACGGCATGTGGTACACACTTAAACAGATGAGCCACCGGTCTGCCCCACAATATCCATAGTCTAAATCTTCTTCTATCAATATATCTAAAACAAATGATGTCCAAAAAGAAAGTCTCGTTACATATTTTGTAATGATTCCTTTGAACTGTTCAATGTACAATGATACTGTTATATATCCAACAGCTCAAAATGTGAGCCGAATGCACCAGTGCCTCCACTATCCATGGAGCAAATAACGAGACTTCTCATTTCTAATTTGTGCTTTTCAATGTGTGCAAATTGAAGGACAGCTCTCACAATGGGGTCTGCAACACTAAGTGGTTGAACAGAGATGGCCATCAAGGAAGCCTGGAGCAGACAAGCAAATGGATTGGCTCGTTCATACTGATTATAAAAAAGTACCTAGGTTGCACCACTTGAAGTTACTCCATCAGAAACAGTTTTATATTGCACATTCTACACATGTTATTCCATCCATGCATCATCTATACTGCACCACAACAGTAAATTGAAAAAGGAGCTGTTTTGTATCACAAAACAATCTAATCCTCACTAGAATTTACACCTGTGGGTAAAATGAGATCTGCAGGAAGAAACAGGAGATAAGAAACAATCATTTTGAGAAATTTGGAAGCACAGGTCCAAGCAGCACATTATTTGGAAGGGGGAAACGCAACACAGGAAACTGTAACGTTTCTGATCAGTAGGAACAATAGAACATACAATGATTCAATGGTCAAAATATTATGAAGAAAGAAGCGAGACGCTCTCAAAGCTTGAAGAACTTAAATCAAATTATGATTTATGAGACATATTGCAGAGATACTCTTGGGCTGAATACTTTTCATTTCTGTTTCCATATCCAAGTAGAACAAAGTTCAGTTAGAGAATATAATTTACTCATTCTATTTTGTTCATTTGATTGATTTAATTTCTCAAGTTTTGTCGATCCATACTCCTCACCAGTTGGTGGCAGTAATGCACCACTTCGTTGTTTGGCAACCACCATTTAGCAGTAGGAATAAGAGTTAGCGGGCACTTCATCCGGTAAGGAACCCGCCATCGAAGCGTGTAACAACGTAATAGTTTCGTAGACGCGCAGCAGTAAAAGCGTGTAATTTTTAACGGTAATCTACCTGATACCTATTTGCTGGAGAAATGGCGTACCGAGGACAAGGACAGAAGGTCCAGAAGGTTATGGTCCAGCCTATCGTATCCTTTTTTTTTAAAACGACACACGCGGTTGTGTCGGTGCGAGCTAGGCTAACTATGCTAGGTTCGCTATCAACTCATTCATTTTCAGTGAGGATGAGCTGCTGAAACAATGACGAGCTACGATGTAATGACGCTTATAACTAGTTATTACACAGGAAATGTGTGTTTGTTATTTTTTGAGCCGTTTGCCACCACGGTAAAGTTATCTACGCTTACAGAGTGCTGGCATTGTGTCAATACCGTGGCATCGTATATTTAAATTACCATTACATGTATTGTCATTCATTGCTGTATATTTGAGCGGTGTTTAATTTGAACTTTAAAACTTTGCATGACTTAACGTTACACAGTTGGCTACAAGGATTTGTGTACTAAAATTACAGTCGTAGCGAAGATGCATTAATCCCTAAACTCCCATTAACCCCTTCTTGGTAAAAGAAGCAATAGTTCAAGCTTATGTGAAGTGTAATGTGTTTTGGGTACTTTTGATGGGCCTTTTCACGTCAGTAACCTGTTAATTATCCCACATACCTCGTTTAGAGAGGTTAGGAACCTTTACTTTTTGTCAAATTATATGTTTTAGTTTCCCTAATTTTCTATTTGTTATACATGTATAGAGAGATATCAGTAGAGATGGAATAAATAAATGAGAATAAAAGATGTAAAAACTGAATTATCAAACTATTCATGCACACTATATACACACTATACACCGTTCACGTACTCGTGCAAAATTAAGAGTTGAAATTGATCAATTTCACGATGATTATATTTTTTTAAATTAAAGCAAACATTGTCTCCATTGTGCAAGGAGAGAATGTCTCAATCACTCTTCAGGTGCATTATTGACCTTGTCTTTTTGAAAATTTCCTTGACTCCATAAACCAGAACCTTATTTTCAGATATCTTCAAACTGTAAGTATTCAGTTTAATCATTATCGAGATATTAATTGGTTCCACTTAATTTCTGATGTTGTGTTCATGTATGTACAGCTTGTCTGAAATAGACATTTATTTGTTCTCAATCCTAGCGCTCAAGAATCCAGGTTTGGCTGTATGAACAAGTGAACATGCGACTAGAAGGCTGCATTATTGTAAGTTTTGTTTTGCTGATATTATCCTATGCAATGACAAATGATCAAAACATAGAGCTCATTTGTCGCGGATGAAATTCTAATACATGGTTGGACTTGAGGACTTAGACCAAGCACCACACTATGAATAAGTCACCAAAGAAATTAATCAAGAATCAGATTAAAAAAAAATAAAAAATCTCTAATCACTTTTTAACCAAGTTATTAACAACAATCTCTACATGTTATACTGTAGGGAAAATGTGTAAACACAAGCAGTTGCACAGAAACGTCATTAAAAATCCAGATGTTCGAGTTATGTAAACAAAATTCCATGTGTTCTTACTAATTTAATCTTAAAATTGGCATATACACATGTATCATGTGTATTAAGTCTGACTTAACAAGATGTTACTTTGTTAGACGTGAATTTTTGGGAAATGTCCTCAAGCTTTATAGCAAAGATTCAAAAACTCATTCAATGCCCCATGTTGACCTCTTTAACCAAATAAATGTATCTTGATCTGTAATCTTAAACTGCACTTTTTTTCCTCTTATTCTTAGGGATTTGATGAGTACATGAACTTGGTTCTTGATGATGCTGAGGAAGTCCACATGAAGACTAAGAATAGAAAACCTTTAGGTGAGAGTCTTATATTTTAATATCATTTCTCTCGGTGTTGACTGTTTAGCTTTGTTTTGTATCTGCACACATTGACCAAGCCTTGTGCTGAGTTTGTCAGTTTGCAAAAACTTGGATTAAAAAAAATAGTTTTGCATGTTTGATTGCCTTCCAATCATCTTTGCATCAGCCCAGAAATGTCTATACATTTTAAAGTGCTTGCAAGTAGAGTTTTTGGGCTTGCATATACCCCCAATAAGCCCCATTTTTGGCATGGACATCATCTATTGAAGGCACAAGCTGTAAGGCAACGGACTGTAGACCTCTGGATCATCTGACACTGGAGCCAACCATGCTATTCATTTTACCTGTACTGCAGTGTAATATCCCTGAACATGCTAGTTGAGCTGACAGTGTGACTTATAGGATGTTTGCTATTTGTCTACAAGTGAACCGAAGTTTTCTCATCTCTTTTATCCATCATCTTATGTTACCAATCCACTTCTACTTGGGTCTCTCACTCATTCTTTGTCCGTTGTATCTCCCAGGGAGGATCATGTTGAAAGGAGACAACATTACCTTGCTGCAGAGTGTGTCCAACTGAAACATCAGGAGATCTGCAGTTCCCACCCTCTCCATTTTTGGTCCTTTTTGCTTTGTTTTCACAAAAGGCTCTGATGAAACTTGTTTATATAACATGACTGTTGTAATTGTTTATTTTTACCAAATTATTCCCTTTATGGAATAAAGTTTTTTTCCTTACAGTTGTATTTCAGTGACTGTCTCTTTTGTCCTCAGATTAATTTGTGTGCAACAGTCTGTGGGTCACTTTGATTTTACTGCCATCTGCTGGCAGCAACATGTATCGTACACCCCTAATGTAGGTCAAATTATGGGCTCTAGACATACCGGGAGAAAGTTCATTTACATCTAAAAGAATTGGTACCTCTGAATTTATCTATCTATGTTGAGATGATTTTCGGATACATATGTGTCATAAGATATAACTGAATAGGAATGCTCTTCTAATTGCTATAAAGAAAGCAACATCAAAATGAAATTTCAAATACCCTGAATTTTTGTGGTGGTATGGTGTATACAACATGGCGTGTTACCGTACTACATAGTTTTGAACCTGGTTTATGATACAAATTATAAACATATCAAACGTATAGACTTAATTTTTCTGTCTGTATTGGATAATTTGAACTATATATCAATTTAAAACGATAAAATAAAAATTTTAATAATGAACTTTGATCGGTGGGGTTAGTTAAGCTTGATTAATGGGTTCAGTGTCAGTTTTATTTAAAATTCGAGCGAACCCAAGGATACAAGATAGATTCTGGGTATCTGTTAAATATGATAAACATTTCTAGCATGATGATAAACCTAAACTAAACTTTAAAGCGAATGCATTTGCCAGAGTTTCATTTGTTAAAAATCAGATTTTTGATTATTGAGATGTAGATGTTATTCATTTTTGGGATACCCGTTTTGTTAAAATGTAAAACCTTTGGTGATGTTTGCTCTACCCTAGTGACCATATAAAGCAAAACATTGTGTTTTTAGTCTTAATTTTATAAATGACATACTGCAACACAGAAATAAAATGCGTTAAGTTATCAGTCCGCTCCCAAATTGGACTTTACGTACAACTTGACTATTGAACGTAACGTGCCCCTGTTCTGTTCAGTGGGAAGCCCCTAGCGCAGACTTGCCAACGCCCGGCGCAGAGACACAAATACGGCTATACGGTACGGGAACATATATTTCGTAATAATATACTAAATTAACCATGTTATCGTATTACTGTAGATGTTGTTGGTGTCATATATATGTAGCACATCTGAAATCTGGGCTGAAAATGTCCGTTTTGGTATAATTAAGCAACAGCATCCGCTAAGGTTAGCTCAGTTACCTAGCATGCTAGCTAGCAGGGGAGGGCACTAGCTAGCTAAAAGAAGAGACGGGACATCTCTAGACCGGCTAGTAAATAAACTCCGTACTCCTACAGGATTAATTTATTTCACGTTCGGTCTGTTAGTTGACAAGGATAGCGTAATGCGCATCTGTCAGGACCTGCCACCAAAAATCCGCATGCATTGCCAGGTATTTTCTGGTTAGTGGGTTGCTGGCCAAATGTGTATAAAAAGTAAGGCAATGGGTAGCCATATTTTTTGATATTCAATGTCGGGGTCCTAATTTCAGTTATTAAGATGTGTACAAAAGTCAATGTCCATAAATTAGGACAACTTATTCGATTTTATTAGTTTGGCAGTCGGCGGAAATTGGGCCATAACAAGGCCGGAGATGTGGCCAGTTTCGTGCAGTTTAGGCCACTTAACCAGATTTATTAACTACTGTTTTGTTAATAGCCCGTAAGCGAGTTTGCTCGTCCGGACCGTGATAATTACGTGTGCAGATCAGCGATTACTTTCTAATAATTACCAAAAGATTATTGTAGAATGTCTTGAAGGTTCTTTGGTGAATCTTTGTTAACACGGATCGTTTTTGTCAGTTTGAAGCGGCCAGATGTCCCAGTATTTTCTCGGTCAAGCCTCAACTTAATGCATCACTTTGTTTCAGATCATCATTGAAGGAAGCTGTTAGAGAAGCTGTTAGAAAAGCTGCAACCAGCCAGGAAATGTTAAGTTGCTAAATCCGGTTTAATGCAAGTCAGTGGCATGCACTATTGTTGCAAATGGGACTCTGTGTATGCAGTATTGTTTTGATTCCCTTCGTGACAGGGCAAATTATTTTTCAGCAGAATCATACACTGCCTACACATCATGTTTTTATCCACCTCACACCAACCCACTGGCCAAATACATTTTAAACAGCTTATTTCATTTTACTATAGTTATGATCAGTACAAACTTTTGTCACTGTATCAAACTGAAACTCAGCTGCTTTAACCACCGGTCCTTAAGATAGCCTGGTTTGGGAGTGCTTGCTGGCCTACAAACACAGATGAATGGATTAAGTCTGGCTGTATTACTGCAGGTCCATCTGCTCCTTGCTTCCAGTGACAATCATCTTACCGAATCTTTTTAAATGCCATTGCAAAAATTAATACACCATTTTATAAGTTGTGTTAACACTGGATATGTACTTTTTTAAAGACTATTACATGGATACGATATTGATCAATATGGAAGGAAACTAACCTTTTCCTGCCCAGAGTGGTGGATGGATTCATGGAGACAACAATCAGTTAACCTGCTGTGTCCAGTAAAGACTGCTGGATGTCTTGGCCTTTTGCCATGGCCTGCTAATAATCATCTTGCATTTCATACACTTTTTAACTTGCACATTAAATTTGAAATACCAAATACAAATCATACAGAATATGCTGAATTTTACTTGGATTGTAGCCATCAAAAGATGGAAATCTTAACATGTATGGTTTGTCATAATGTCATAATGGACTAATTTTTATTTGAATGTTGCAACATTGTAACTAACTAACTGCAGAATGGGTCATAAGGCTCTTCAGTGAAAAGCTGTATGTCAAAGTCTTTATTTAATCAATGACTCTGGCTCGGCCATTTTTGAGGGTTTACAGCAGTATGTGTATCTGTAAATAGCTGTGGCACTACTTTTTTAGTGACAGTTGATACACACAGTTTAATGGAACTTCTATTGAAGTTTCATGGTTATGTGTGCTACAAATAAAACAATAGTCATAGTCCAAGCTTGTAAATGCCATACACCGAAATTATTTGACATTTGTCTGGAAAATAGTTTTCTGCAGTTTCATCCTTCCTGTGCCTCTACCTAGCTAATAGCAAAACCTGTGATCAGAGAGACTCTTTTCTCTTGGCATTTTCTTTTTATTGTGATAGTTACAGCAGAGACGGACAGGAATGATCAGATCTGAGAGGGGATCACTAAGGGCTCAGGACGGAATGGAACCTGTGTCCCTGTAGTATTCACTGGTGAGCCACTGGGGCACCCCATCTAGAAACATTCTTACACTGCGCATGAAACCCATATTGTTGTTGAAGGCTAAATAAATGATATCGTGCCTCTAGGCCCTTTCACATCGGAAACATCAGCACTACCACTGCACTCTTAAAACTATTAATAACAGTGGTCTTCACATGGAAGGGTGAAGGCTGTACATTTTTCCTTTCACAATCCACAAGCATTCTCATTCAAAATAAGTAAAGCCAATTGAAATTACACAAGCAAAATGTGCCTTGGGTAGTACCAGGTCACAGGTTATGTATTGCCGAGGTCTGCTCTGCGGTCTATCTTTTCAGAATTGGTTGGTCTGTGCCATCTCACCTTTCTGCTTCTCTCAGTGACTACTCCCAACCCCATTACAATGGCGCAGAGCTTTGCATTGGTTAAGAACTGACATATAAAAATCATTGGCGGTTAAATGGAGGATCACTCAGGTCCACAAATTACCACAGTATTCACTCACAGGAGGTCTCATTTGTCTGCAGGGGTGCATTGTCAATTAAGGAACAATGTGGTCTGCTTTTATTTCTTTTTTATTCGACCATTATAAGGTCTGTTGCTTAGCACGGTGGCTTAGTTAGCATTGTTGCCTCACAGCAAGGTCATGGGTTTGAGTCCTGGGTCGACCATGGGCCATCACTCCTGCCATTGTCCTGACAAAGGCACTAGGCGGTAGGAGTTGGTCCCTGGGTGCTGATGCGTGTCTGCATGTGTGTGTCCACTACTCCTCATAGTTGGGATGGGTTAAATGCTGAAAATAAACAAACTTTCTTTCTTTCCTCTCATGTCCATAACATCACAACCTATACACCTGTATTTACAGTATTGGCTGTAAGAGGAAGGATTCTCAACATTGCGATTTAGGTGTCATCTCTCCCATGAGTTTGAGCTTTCTTGATGATTGGTTTTGTATGCCCAGGCCAAACATCATTGCTTTAGATAATTGTCTGAAATTATATCAATCTTGTGTTTCCACCTCTCTTTTATTTGCATTCTATGCTGGCAATGCAAAATGCACAAAATGTACAAGGCATTGCAATAGTACTGATAGGAAAACCTCATCTGGATATCTGGAACCATGGTAATAATTTTGTCAACATAATATAAATGAAATACTGTATATATCTTTAATTTATATCTTTCCCTTCCATTGTGATGTCCTTCCAAGGTTCATTATAAGAAAAACCATGAATTTATGTGTTACTTATTACCGGTATTTCCCATAGAATCTTTTTTCTCCCCTCATGGTACAATCTGAAAACGGCTTCTGTAGTCTGGCATATTGGTGGTTTTGTCAGATGGTAATCATGACACAGCAGGAAATTATACAATGATCACATCGAGAGGAAGATATTAAGATTGATTTGTTCTACAGCAGTTCATGTTACAGGGCTCCAGACTGCAACCATTTTTTTGAGTGTGTGTGAGTTACAAATTCAAGTGGTCACGCTGGGACATAATAAAATATAAAAGAGAAACAATTCAATACAATTCTGTTAAGAGCCGCGAGCCGCACTTGAGCTGGCAAAGCGGTGGTGCTCCACCCCTGATTTGTCATCTGCGCACCATGAGCGTCTTTGTAGACTGCTCTTAAACGTTCTCACGCGCACATTTTTTATCTTTTAAAATCGCTGTCTTTTGAGGTTATGTAAACGCACAGGCTGATATCCCGATTACGATTGCAATGCGATAAATCGTGCAGCACTAATTAGTACCATGCTGTACGAAAAAAAAGGGTGTGACCAAAACGTGCTGGTGCAACCAACTGAGAAACTTGGTAGCACCAGTGCTACCAGTGGCAAAGTCAGTCTGGAGCTCTGTGTTTTTGAAGTCATATTAGCCTTAACTGAGATACACTTGAAATAATGAAATTATTTTTATGTTCCCTTTCTCTTCCAGATTGTGAATGAGTAGTGAGGACTAAAAACAGCTATGCAGACCATCAAGTGTGTTGTAGTTGGGGATGGTGCTGTGGGTAAAACCTGCCTTCTCATTTCTTACACCACAAACAAGTTTCCCTCTGAATATGTACCCACGGTGAGTATATAACCAACTGTTGATGTAAGGATGTATGTAATGTAATATATATATATATATATGTGTGTGTATAATTCGATGTATGTATGTCATGCATGATATCAAACACTGCGCATGTTAGTGACTAACATTAGCTAATAGGGCAGCCGACAGAATTAGCCAAGACCGTCTATACACTAATTGTCTGTGATGTCCTTATTGGCGTGTTTTAGTACATTTGTTTGTCCAGTCCAGGCTGTGATTGTCCACTGCAATAAAAAAAAAAGAGAGGAGATTTGCTCACTTATGCTACATTTACTGAAATAATAGTGAAGCATATCAGTGATGAAACCCTTTCCATCAGTGTATGCATTGTAAAACACCATTTTATTTCAATGCCACTGTGTCTGCCTGCATCATGGGGTAGCCAACACTGCATTTCATGTGACAGACTACATTGTGCACATGACTGATCTGTTGGAAGTGCTTTTTCTGTCCTTTGCCTATAGAAATTTTTGGACCAATTGGAAACTGCAACGATTGTGCTCACATTATTATGAATGTTTTGGTGGCTGAAAATTGCCTTTCAATTATAATCTGCGTTAAGCAAATTGATGTATAACCTCTTTTTTTCTAGGTATTTGATAACTATGCGGTAACTGTAATGATTGGAGGTGAGCCCTACACTCTGGGCTTGTTTGATACAGCAGGTATGTCAGTCCTCTTACAATCTTCATTTGGTCATTCATGACCACGATGTCCCTGTTAACACCTGATTGTGTGTGATTTCTTCAGGTCAGGAGGACTATGACAGATTACGACCTCTGAGTTATCCCCAGACAGATGTCTTCCTTGTCTGTTTCTCGGTTGTGTCCCCATCTTCCTTTGAAAACGTCAAAGAAAAGGTAAATCTGACGCTGCCTATGCCCTTGCTTCTCTGCTCTTTTTAACTGGATATTTTTCACTGTAGCTACTCAATGTATTCAAAGTGCTAAACCAGTTAACATGAGCAGTGAGAAGCAATATTTGTGCTAGTCACGGTGGACATTATGTGTAAAAATCCCATCAAGACAGTTTGCAAATCTGCTTTTCTGTAGTTGTTATTCTCAACATTATCACATCCTTGTTGAAAACTGTAGGCCAAAATGATGAAAGCCATTGTGACACTGTTATCACTATCCCATTTGTGTATACACATTTAGTGGGTTCCAGAGATCACCCACCACTGTCCAAAGACACCCTTTTTGCTGGTTGGAACTCAGATTGACCTGCGGGATGACCCCTCCACTATAGAGAAGCTGGCCAAGAACAAGCAAAAGCCCATCAATGTGGAGACAGCCGAGAAATTGGCAAGGGATCTCAGGGCTGTGAAGTATGTGGAATGCTCAGCCCTCACGCAGGTAATATATACTGTATAATGACAGAAACATACAAACATACACTCATGACATGTTACACATGTCAGTGACGAGCTACATGGATGAAAGAGGCACGTGTCCATATGTCCCCACCTAGTGCACCCAGTTTTGTTGTTTTTTGCTCTGCATGCTGGTCATGTTTGATTTCAACGACCCATCAAATTCAAGGTTCGAAAGGTAACAATTAGAGGAGTGAATTATAATGAGAAAGTGCTCATTGGGTCAGGAGATCAATAAACACACTTCAGCCCTTAAATATTACATTTAGCGAAACCATGTAGCTATCATTATTTTTTCTGCATGGAATAGCGTCTCTGTGATTTTGGTGCAGTGGATGTGTAAGATTCTGCCCATTGTCACATATTTGTTTCCCAGTTATTCTGAACATGGCTTAAATTTGCTTCACTCCCTTCGTGTTCTCTTTGAAAACACACCACCTCTACTACTGCCAACAGTTGATGCTGTCCAGCTGTAAATATGAACACTGGATGAATTAGGGAGAGAACAGATTGCAAAAGTTCTTGGATCTCACCCTGTTTTTGCACCTCTATACATCCAGGCAATTGCTGGGAAAAATGGTGTTTGTGGGACTGTTTTTCGTAAAGTTGCACAAATAATTGGCAAAACCGAACCTTACTATCTGATTGAGACTGACACCATTCCCGTTGGTGTATTTTCCTGTGAGCCCCCTGCATAATGTGGTCCTCCAAATACTCATACTCATGTCAGCAAATACAGCTATTTTGGTATCAATGTCTAAGGCACAAAAAAATGTCAGAACATTTGAAAATGCCTTTGTAAAGGCTTCACATATTAAGAAAAAGAGCACTGGCTGCAGAAACTGTTAATGGTTTTTTATAAGTCTAACAGTATTCTTTCGTTGACAAAAAATTCCTCTACTTTAGTCATCTGATTATCTATTGTACCATACTATTGCCATAGTTAAATGCATGATACAATAAGTTGAGAACATGACTTTTTTGAGAGAGCTGTCTCAGACCTGGCTCTCTGAGAGAACAATAGTGTTGATGGAGCTGAGTAGTAATGGCCACCACCCCGCCCTCCCTGCTTCTTCCTTCCTGTCCTTCGTCTCTGCCTGGAAAAGCTGTTGCAAATGTGCTGATGTATTTTTCTGCTTCCTCTTACGGATCTCATTCCACACCCAACCCTGTTCAGCAGCTGCTCCACACTTTTCCTTCATGCAGCCACCCTGCACTTTCCTGACACTTTTCCTCCATTTTCTGCCAGATTCTCCTTCGTCCATCTATCTCTGTTTTCCCTCCTAATTGTGGTGTTATTCTCTCCTCTCAACATTGTAGCGAGGGCTGAAGAATGTATTTGATGAAGCTATCCTAGCTGCCCTAGACCCACCTGAGACGCAGGGAACAAGGAAATGCTGTATATTTTAACGTCTCCCATCACCACTGCTTTCAGCTCTTCTAGATAAGAATTCTTGAATATTCTAACTCTAGAATAATCTCAATGTCGCCATTCTAAATAAGCCACATTTCAGTCTGCTAATGTTAACCCCACCCAAATTCTGTCATGACAAAGCACCGTAATGCTTGTCAGTGACATCTTTTGCCAATGGCCTTCAATATTCCTTTTTCCATATGTTTGTTAACTCACACAGTGCCCTACTTCTGGAGAGCTGTATCATAAATGTTGCACTTCACGACTTGGTCATTCCTACATTTTTTTTCTTTTGGCAATTGCACATTCATCTGATCCTTAGACAACAGGGAGCAGTAACCTACAGAGGATGTGGGATGTTGTTTAGTATGTTTTCATTGTTTGCTTTAAATGGTATTTCCCTCTGTAGTACTAGTTCATTTTGGGATGGCTTAGACTAATGTCAAGATTTATATGAACTCTAAACAGCTTCCATTTCAATTTTAATGTATTTTTGTACTAATGCTAATGTATAACGCAAGCATTTGAGTCTGACTTGGTTACCTTTGGTGCCATAAGTACTTATGTCATATATAGAGTGATAGAGTGGCCATTTTCGTTTACATTTTTACTGTTGTGGTGCCTCCTCAAGATTATTGATCTTTTATTACATTCACCAAGCAGGTTTTGTTTGCCTTTTAGCAGTATTATTCAAAAAGTTCTGCACTAATGTGGCTAACCTTGGTGGAAAACCTGTGCATGACCCATAAAACAATCCATTGAACTCTGGCACCGTTCCAAATACAACAGCAGATAGTTTTAGAGTGAAGAAAGAATTTTTATTGATTCCATAGCATTCATATTATTCTCATTTTTTAAACACCATGAAAAAAACCTAGAAATTCATCATGAATTATCAGTAGGCATAGTTTGATTTAGATACAAGTAATAAGCTGATGACAAGTGAAGCAGCAGAGTTCTGTTTTCATCATTGCTATAGTTCTATCGTTATTAGCTTGTCACTTGTCTTTCTAATATAGTGCTGGCTTGCACAATATTGGAGAAAAAATTGTGATATTTTCACCATTTGCGGTTATATCGTGATAGTATTACGAGCACAGCATTTGGGAAAACTTCTCATATTTATTCAGCAGAATTTATGCTCCAGCGAAGGTACACGTAAATGGCTAAGCAAGCCTTTGCAGCAAACGTGTTTTGGGTAAGCAACAGTTGCAGATGGTCGCTTATCCTATTGGTTGAATAGCCCAACAAAAAGAGCACAAGAAACTCACAGGAAAACAAAGAAATGACTAAGCAGACTAATGAGGAAAAATGAGGAAATCCTTCTTGTGTTTCACCCCAATAACAGCCGTTGTGATATGCATATAAATCATGTCAAGTTGGGCAACTTCCTGCTTAAGTATGAAGAGAACACATATACAACTGTATTTAAATGGCACAGTTGTAGATGCACTGACAGAGAAGCATATCTGAGCTGTAGGATTATGCTGTTCTTTGAGTCACTGCCAGGTATCACTATGATAGAAGGAGGTGGCAGAGTAAACTAAGCTGAAGGAAAGAACTGCCACTTTATGACTTCCTGGTTTTCTTCAATTTCTTCAATTAAAGTTTCCCATTCCAGTCATCCACTCTTTTATTTACCAAGTCTACATACTACGTATCATATGTCGGATATGTGACATATTCCAGCATGATTGAAACGCTAGAAAACCTTTTATTTAACAGCTAACAAGCTAAGCCAACGACTGTTCTTGACCTCTTGCTGTTGACCTTGTGCCTAGTCGGTAGCTTTGCTCAGACACAGTAGCAGCATACTATCTGAGGGTGTACCAGCATGCACACAAGAAACTAGTGGAAGTAGGACTATTATCTTTGTAATGTGACACTTGCATGTTGAAAAATATATATATCAGTGCTCAAATTGCACATTGTGGAGGTCTACTTCAGTTCAGCATGGTCGCACTGGGATTAACACTGTTGTCTCACAGCCTGAAGAAGCCTGATAAGAGCTCTAAATTATTTTGTTAAGTTTCCAAAATAGTTTGTATTGGCCAAATGAAGAGGTACAGTTTTATCACAAAAGTGGTCAAACAATTAATATTTATTTATTCCTCAGAGTGCCCTTCTAAGTTTATAGATAGGCGGCATGTTTGTTAAAATTTGTTGGGCTTTGAGATACACTTTCTAAATTGATTGGTCCTCTCCATATGACACTCATGTGCCATTTACTGCAGTGCATATCCTGCTTGCATGGATGTCCTGGCAAAAACAAATGTTTAAACTTATGTGTGAAATTCATTAATAAAGGAAAAATGAACTTGGTCTTCATTTTCTGTCTGTCTTCCTTTTTAATTTTTTTGTAATGTTAGGTGAATGATTTAAACAGCTGGAGGACCTTATTGGTTTAGTAGCTGCAACACTGGCACAATTCATATGGTCATATGTTAACATTTCCAATCATCTGATAAAGAGGAGGACAAAAGGTTTTGTATTGGGCTGCACTTTCTTTGTATATTCTTACGTCTATTTGAAGGGGCGTAAGAAAGCAGTTAGTGTTAGACACTAAAAACAAGCACGAAATGAAAAATGTCCATGTTTGTTTTTGTTTTTTTTAACAGTATAAAGAGTTTGGGGGATTGAATGACCTTAGTCTGCAGACGGCTGTAGGGTTTTACAGATCACCCCAGACCTAAGTGACTTTTCATACATCACTGATGCAGTCCCTTCTAAACGATTTCCAACGCTATCTCCTTTGCACTGTATTATTTTGCTTTGTTCATGTTGCCTCTTAACCTTATTTATTTTATTTTTAATTTGGTGTGTGTTTTTGTTGCCCCTTCATTGAGCCTGTGTGTTTTTTGTGTTTGTGTCCACAGAAAGGCCTAAAGAATGTGTTTGATGAGGCGATATTGGCTGCTTTGGAGCCCCCAGAGCCCAAGAAGAAACGCAAATGTGTGCTGCTATGAAAGGCCCCTACCTTTATAAAGCACACACTCATTGCACATACACACATTTTAAATACATACACCACGCCCAAACCCCACCCCTCTTTCCCTTGCTCTGTGAAGACTGGTTGACAGCTTTTTCCTCTACAGTGAAGTCTAGAGAAAAAAATAGCCATCCAAGTTTCATATAATTCTCCGCAATAATAAAACAAACTTCCATCCCCAGTCTTATTGGATGGAAGAAGAACCCAACCTGGCCAAAACAGATGGCTGCGGGCTTTGGCCAGTGACACTCCCCCATCAGATGGGGACCACCATACCAGGCCTATGTACAAGTAGTAATTAAATCTGTTGAGCTCTTGATAGATCGATTTAAATCCAGTCAGTGTTGTGGCCTATTGAATTTGTAGATGCCAGTCTTGTAGTTGTCCTCAGCCAATGTAAAGGGTTCACAACGATGAGTCCTGCCCCAGCCCTTCCTATAGCTGCCTGTTTGGCAGCTGCACATGCTGCTGGTAACACCCGTCACTCATCACCTGATGATCTGAACGTTCTCTCGGCAATACCAGGAGAAATGCTAACAGAGTAGTGTTCTTTTGTTTTTGTTTACCAATGCCCCTTTCCTCCTCTAACAGATGACAAGTCTGAGATATTTATTTAATGTTCCAGATAGATTCGCTTTCAAGAGACTTGTGTAGTTCTGCAAGGACACGGCCATGCAAAGCAGTGAGGTTGAAGGCGCACACAACTTTTCATAGAGGAAATGGAATTGGTAAATATTGCCGTCTCGTGTAGAGATGTGTGGATGGTCATGGTGCAGAGCAGCAGTCCTTTTGAAGTGTGGTATTCACTTGAATAATTAAAGGCATCCAGTAGCAAAGGATCGTCTAGTTGACCACAGGATTTGGCCTTTTAGATGCAGGGAACTTAAACAGTGTTAGCTGAATGAGTGGTGTGTTCTTCATGCGTTAACCAGGGACCAGGGGTGAGTAAAACAGAATGCTGTTGAAAAACATTACCATCAGCTTACAGTTTCGAGGGGTACAGCGGAGACATTTGTTTAAAACTTACTTGGTGTGCAGTGGCAGCCACATTCGTAGTTCCATGTTTGGACAACTGGACCACGAACACAACTTTCCACCAGAATTCTGTGCCAGGTCAGAATTTGGTGCCTTTCTTTAGTGTGTTTATTCCGACTGTAAACTGTGGTGTGCAGGGCTGTGCCATCTGCCGTTCCCTTCAAACTGTACGGTGCTTGTATGTAGCTGATCCTTGGTCTCTGTTCTAAACGATAGGTTCAACAGATGTAATAATAATGTAAACTGGCACACAATATGACGTAGGCTCCAAATGTTTTTACCAAATTTTTTCTTTTCTTATTTTCAGTTTGTGCTGTTTTTTTATTTTATACATATATATATAAATATATAAAAATGGTTACTTTTCACTCCTTTTACATTTAGTGGTCAGAACTCATCTGAACTCTTCCCTGCCAGTAACACCAAGAAAACCTCTGATTGGTTCAATAAAAACCTCCAACGGTGTAGAGACTGTTTTGGCAAAGAATATTTGTAATTGATTGGTTCTTGTTTTTCATTACTGGTGGCTTAGAGTTGGGTTGATGTCCAGCCCAAGTCAGCATAATTATTATAACCTGTTGGTTTGGTGCACAACCAAATGCTTTGTCTGACGTCTTTGTTCTTTGTATATGCATTCTTTTCAAAAATATTAAACTTATACCTTAATTGCCTTTACTACCTTTTCCTTGCCATCTTTATTTGATTGTTGTTTGGTGTATGAAGGACCTGCTTTACTGAAATTAATTTGGCTGGTTAACCATGATTTCTTTGTACACGGATGAATGAATTTTCATTCATTAATCACTTAGGAGCTTTTTATTTATAACAGAATGTTAAATAGTGTAAAATTTGGTATAGTCTCACATGCTTGACATGCTGTGTGTGCATGTATTGGAGCATGAGGTTGAAAGGAAGATCCTGTCATGACACGGTGAGCCAGTAGGAGGAGCTGTCTATCTAAACATGATCCATAGCATATATGCATAAACCATTAAACCACGAGTCATGTACTGTTCTAAATGTGTAGATATTAAAAAAAACCTAACAAAGAAAAAACTTGCTACTTAAATTATTAACTTTTTGTAGTGCTAGAAAAAGCAGTACTCTCGTTCAAACCATTCACCAGTATCTTTTGCCCTCATAGCCAACAAAGTACGTGATGTTAATACAGAGGCACAAAAAATTCCAACCAGTCTGTAAAATCAACTTTACACAATCAAAAACACTGCATGGTCATTGTGATCATTGATGTCAAATCTAATTAATATGCCGCTCTGAAAGATTCCTATTTTTGAATAACTTCAGACTAGTGGGGGGCAGTGGATTAGATAAATGCCCCCCCACTCCTCCCACCTTCATACATCCCTGTGAGGGCTTCACACATTCCCCACATTTCTGGAGTGCTGTCTGTCAGCAACTTCTTACGCTAAAGACCTGCTTATAGCCATTAATTATCACAGGCTGAACCTAGGGCATACCTCTCTGCTGAAATATCTGTCTGCCTGTGTGTGTGCGCATGTGTGTGTGTGTTTGCATTTCCCCTATTCTGCACACACACACTCACACCCAATCCTCTCTGTCCACACATGTGCAGAGAGACACCACCTGGCCTCCATTGGTCTTCATCATGTTTGACAAATTAGTTCCAATGTTTTGTCCTCTGGGATCATCCAATCACCACAGAGCCTGGCTGAGCATCTCTGCTGGGTGGGGCGGCCAACGAGAGGTGGGGATGTAATAACCAGACGTCTCACTAGGACACTTGTCTTGAAGGCCTACATGATGGGGTTGAAAACACACACACACACACACACACACACACAGTGCTGGCTGAGTTGACTGCATGCTGCACCCATTTTTATGAGTCCATTTTTATGATGATCTCCACAGATACTGACTCGCGATGAAAAGCACACTGAGGATTTTAGCAGTTTATCAAAATCCTGCAGTAAATCTCTGTGGAGTGTTCACACACTGTGGCCATACGGGCATGCCTGTTCACCTCTGCTATGTGTGTGAGTGTGTGCATTTCAATAAATTTGAACTCTGCCTAGTTAGCCCTGCCGATATTCAACCTTTCTCTTTCTGTACCACTGGAGAGGCTTAGACATTTAGGCTGAATTTTCATAATGGACAGGATGATTTACAGCTGAAATTGTGAGCTGCTTAATCAATTAGGGAAGTTATAGAAAATTAGTCGGCAACGATTTCAACAATGGAGTCATTGTTTTGACAGTTCATCAAGTAAAATTGCCAAACATGTGTTCTCCAAATGTGGGGACCTGCTGCTTTTCTCTTTCATTTTAGACTCATCGTCATAGCAATCACAAGACATCATTTTGGGCTCGCTATTCCACGGACTTGATTAATTGATCAATCCAAATTGAAGTGTTGATAATAATTTTAATTTTAAAAAATTAGCCGTAACCCTAAATCCTAGACGCCTTGTTGCTGTAAGCCAAATCTGAAGAATGTTCCAGATTCATATTCAAGAAATAATGTGGTTATAACACTCAGGATGGAACTTCTCTGTACAGAATGTATTGTTTGTTTCTCTTCATTTTAATAGATTTTTCTCATCCATATATTGCAGGAAAAATCAACATGCATGAGCGATGAGCAGCCCAGTTTGCAGCCTTGCAGGTGTGAACTCGTTATGGATCCCATTTCACTATCATATACCGACCTACAATCTGTAATAACAATAACAAGAACTCCTAAATCCATATGAATACATCAACATTTAGATCACTGCTGACTGTTTAAATTTTATCCAAATATATGAAATTTAAAAAATCTGCCGAATTTTTTGTTAATTTAATATATATATTAATATATAACTCAAGGTTATTTATTATAGCA
>OMNV01007753.1:134050-144076 GCA_900303265.1 Brotula barbata | reverse complement strand
GTTGCGTATCCTGCACACAAACTCAACACACACACACACACACACACACACACACACAGATTAGGGGAGGGGGAGTGAGAACAAACAAAATCAAGCTACCCTCTTCTTTCTTTCTCACATGCCTTCTTGCCTTACTACTTAGCTATCACTCACTTTTACCCATGCCTCTCATCCTCCTTCTCCCCCTCTCTTCTCATGCCTTCTCCACCCTCTGTTCTGTTCTGTTCGCTCCCGTTGCTCCTCTTTCCAACCCCCGTCATCGGGAGAATAGAAAATCAGAGAAGAGGAAATTCCCGAACAAATCTCTCTGACACGGGGAACATCTGCTAGAATACTGTGTTCTGTGGAAGATCCAAGTCTCACTGATGTCTCCAATATGTCTCAGCTTGGTGAACTTTTCTAATGGTTTGAGACCTGTCACAGGACAAGTGGTCCTCCTTACCTCTGGAGGACGGTCATTAGACAGACTTAACCATAACATTCAATCTTAATGCAATCTTCGGTACGCCAGCACGTAAATCCCTTCTTAGTTTTTTGTCATTATCATCCCTGAGGTTGACTTTCCTCAAAGAAGAAAAAATATGTTTCTCTTATTCAATGTCTGGGAAATCGAAATGAGAAAATAACTGGATTAGGGACTTGGGAATCAGTGCGGGCTCCTAAATCATGTGCACATGTCATTATGAAGTATTAAAGGTTTGGGTCTGACTGTGCGTGCGTGTGTGTGCAAGTGTGCGTGTATGCTTGAACCTGAGGGATGGGGAGTGATGGAGGGCTGGAGGATAAAAGCAGGTCTCCTAGGAAATAAAGCCAGTGTTGGCTTTAAGCAGAACAGACCTCATAAGACACATAGTGCTTATGCGAGGCAGAGTGGAAGGCCCAGAGGCAGAGACCTAAGGGGAGCACGCCACAAGGGAGAGACAAGAGACTTACTAGCTCCCGCTCTCTCCTCTCTTAGTGCGAGTTGGAAACCCCACTAGAGAGAAAAGTGAGAATCCGAGAGGAAGGGGGAGAGAGATAAGAAAACAAGAGAGCGGGTTTGAGAGGGATTGAGTAGAGAAGCGAGACAGAAGAGGGGTTGAACATGGAGGCAGAAAGGGGCTGGAGGTGAGAGAAGGAGGGAGGGGCCGGTGAAGAAGGAGGAGAGGAGTTGAAAGAAAGTGAGGAAGACGAGGGAAACTTGCCGAGATGAGCTTGAGTTTTGTTTTTTGCTTTATGTACCATGTTCCAGGTAGGATGGCGTTCCTTCTGAGGGGTCCAGTCTTCGAGCTCGGCGCCCATGTTTGGAGTTGTTGTGCACAAACATGTTGTCGGAGACGGCCAGGACATGTCCCTCGACGCTCACCGTAGTCGAAACAACCACCTGAGACAAAGGGGAAGGAAGATAAAACAAATCCGGACAATGAATTTCACATGTAGAGGATTATAAAGGTTGAGTTGAAAAATGACACCAAACACATGTGTCACCTGAAAACGCCTCATGTCTCGAGGGTTCCCCGCATTCTTCAGGCAGTTCTGGTTACACTTCAGGAAAAATTTGAGGAAGAACCTGCGTATGCAAAGAGAGAAAGAGAAAACAGATGAGTTAGTGAAGGGGGCATTTGTCTGTCAGTATAGCTCAAGTATTAGTTTGAGAAAATAAACAAAGACAAAAATAATCCTGAACGAAATAAAACAACATCAGAAGATTCCACACTCATATATCAGCTATTTACGGCAAACGCCATTTTCTATGTAAAAACAGCTCCGGGATATTGAGTAAGATGCTACCTTGTATATCCATCTAATCGCTGCTGTCACAGCGGGCTATAAACTCACAGGGGCAGATGCAGGCCCCCCCCTCGCTGTGAAGCCGTGTGACGAAGGTTGTGCTGTAGCTACTATGCAGCACGGTGTTGCCATTCCTGCCTCTCTCAATCTCAGTGTGAGAGACCACATCAACAGCACCTGCCATGCATTATTAATGGGCTGAGATGGCAAGTATGGCTACCCACATCAATACTTAATGAGGAAGGGAGAGCGGGAGGGAGGGTCGGAGGAGTAAGGGAAGGGGTGCTGGGGGGGCACTGGAGGCCTGAATAGCAGACAGGGGACGGCTGACAATTTATTCCCTAGCCCCACCCTAAGGCTCGGAGCCTGACAACTTCTTCTTCTTTAACCAAAACTACATCTCTTCTCCTGCACGCTCTGCCATTGTCTGCCTCTCTGAGAAACGATATCAAGTGAACTGCAAAAATAAACAGCGGCATGTACAAATAAACAGAAACCCTTAAAAAGGAGGAAAATAAAACTACAACATTTCCCAGCTCCCCTCCTCCCTTTGAGGAAGCTCAAAGAAGTGCTGACAGCTGAAAGTGCTTACAATACAGATCTCCAGCAGCCAGAGAGAGAATCACTCCTTTGCTCAGCTTTTCTTTCATATGTCTTATTTTTCCCCCCTCTGTTCATTTGTTATGGCTAGGATTCTGCACTGGGCAGCGTGTTTGGAGCCAACTGCCTTAGATATAAGCATGCACGAGCAAAGGCATTGCACACACACGTACACACGCATGGAAGCATGTCAAAAGAAACGCTGTAAGCAGCGTGCCTTCCACAAATGCTTCATCTGAAAAAAACTAAAACAGCAAAGAAGATAAATGGACAGACTAGAGTTCTGTCTCATTTCAAGGGCCGGCCTACTGCTGTGTGCATTACACGCATCTGATGTAACACAAGAACAAGTGAATTTATCCCTGACAACTTTAGAATGCACGACAGCTGGTTAGTAGTAGACGCTCTTCCTCAAATGCGAGAAAAAGAGACTGTTATGAGCTGAATAACAAACTGTCTTTCTGCCCTGCCTCTTCTCTCTCTCTCTGTCTTTCTCTGCTTTGTTTGTGTCCTGATTTACGATCTTTCTGCTACAAGATGCTAAATCTGAATGAGAAAGATAGTTACAGAGAGAGAGAGAGAGAGATGCAGGGGTAGAAAGCGAGAGGAAAGGGGTAGAGAGAAAGTGAGACAGACCACCCTCTTGTATATTTTAGGAGCTGTAGGCCAATATCTCAATAATTCATGGAACAGAGAGATGGAGTTTTTTTTTTTACAGTGGCTGGTGGACCCCACAGGCTGAGGGTCTCCCAACTTGCTTATCTCCCGGAGGTCAGAGAGCAGCCTTGCTGACAGCCACGGACTCTTCACCCGTCCTCCTTCCTCTCGTACCTCCTGTTTAATTCATTGACACTTCTCCCTCCCCAACTGTCTGCCCTCCGCGTCCTCCTCTGAGGTACAGATGATGGAGGGATGATGGATAAGTGGAAGAAGGAAAGCCCAGGTCGCCAGTGTCAGAGGTGACCAAATCAGTGGGTTAAATATTGGGGCTTAACTTTGGAGTGGAGGAGAGGAGGAGCTGGAGGGAAAGCCAAGGAGAGCATTTGGGATACCGGCAGGACTGTGGAGGAGAGAAAGACTAAGAGAAAGTCGGCACGCCTCGTTCGCTGTGCCATATGTCAGCGTGTCCCCTCGATCTCCTGCATGCGTGGATCATCTGATTCATTATTTACACGACTTAAGATGTCTGGAGTCAGCCGCATGGAAATATTACAAAACTGCAGCATGTTGATTCCTCACTGCCCTATCTCATCTCCCCAGGAGCTGGGGGACTGGAATCACCATTGCACACACTTACGTGGATCAACGCTGGGGTGGGTGTGTGGGTGGGGGTGGAAGGTCGTTGGATTGGAAGAGCAATGCGTGCTGGTATGCAATAGAGGAGAGATTATCATAAGGACTTATGGGTAATCTGATTGACAGTTGAACAGTAAATATGGGCATATAGCTGATTATCTTATCTGGTCTCTCATTTGCTCTGGCCATGCCTCTATTATCATATTTCACTCTCTTTTAAATCAATAAAAAAAAAATAACAGGTAGACTTCATACACACATTTTCAATTAAATCCACCCGGAGCAGAAAATCATGGCTTTGAAAACAAAGCAATATCTCAAAACATCAATTTTCAGCTGGTCATTCACCAACCGATGAGATTGTATACTCCATAGATTCTCATGTTTGGTTATTGCCTTCTCAATCTTGTTTGTATTCCAGACTCTCACTATTTTCCAGCTGTTTTACTGTGCAGACTCGACGGCTACAAATATTATCACTTCAAATTGCTCCACCGGCCGGATTAAATGAAATAAAACCATTTTGCTTGCACGTAATTACCCTCCAAATCCAGGAATGGCTGTGGAAGTGAATTTGTGTAAATAACTGCTTGGCCCCTCAAAGCCTTGTGGCGTAAATTTGTAACAGTGAAAAAGAAGGAATAAACACGTGCGGCAGTCACCGTGGTAATTTAATGATCTCAAACTTTCATCATATCATAACGGGCATTATTTGTCACTTTGGAGCAATTAAACACAAAATCACCCTCTGCCCATAAAAAAAGCAGGAAAGCAATTATAACCCAACTTTTAAGTAATCCCTGTAGCATCTAAATATTATTACTGTGGTGATAAAGATTGTCTAAGCGATTAGCTAACAGCGTGGAAGCCTCCGAGGGACAATTTTGCTATATTTTCTAATAATTTTCCTACATTAGCCACAAATGAGGTAAGGAGTCGTTTTGCTTGTCAAATTTAACATGGATAACTTTAGAAGTGCCTTAACTGGCTTTATCTTTCTAGTTGGTTCCAGTTTATATTTCTTTTTCAGTCTTTTCTAACATACCGTCTGCATCATTGTGGTCCATATTTCCTTCTCCTGTCTCTGCTCTCTCCCTGACTGTTTTGTTCTGATGCCGATGTGTCATAAAAATGGCTACGGGTGATGCCATAACTCAGCCCTCTGCTTCCTCTTCTCTCCCTCCCTCTCCCTGCATCCATTTCTCCCCGTACAGATCATCTCCAAAAGAAAAGCACTGTGTCTGGCTCCTAATATGCTTCATGAGGTGTGTAATTCACTGTGCTCCGGAGGGGAGCCATTTGTCTCCGGGGTTAACTAAGTGACACAACAGCACTTCCCTGCCTGTTACCACCGCAGGATGCGTTGAACTAATACAGACAGGTAGAGGTACGGAAGATCTGGCAATTAAGCATTAAGATTTGCCAGAGAAATCAATTCTAATGAAGTCAAAGGGAAGTTCAAATTAAGTGTAAATATTTGTAAGCAAATATAAAGTTACATGTAGGGTGAGGAGTGATAAATAGGCTACCGTACCTGAAGTGAAGTCAGGCGCTCTCAAAGAATCAAATTCCTTCCTCAGTTCTTGTTTTGTGTATTTTCTTTTCTTCCCTGTGTGTCTTGTTTCTCTTATTCTGTCTTTTCTCTGCAACTCTTTCTTTCACTCTTTCCGCCATGCATCACTGACACTTCAACCAACAGCCTGACTGGCTTGTTTCCGTGGTGACCTGTCTCTCCGCCTGCAGTATATACTTAAGCTTGCGTGCGCGCACACACACACACACTCACACACACACACAGATACAGACATATACACACTAATTTAGGGAGATTTATGAGGGGGGCCTTGCACTAGGAGCCATGCAGGCTGACCCCAGGGGTGTAGGGGGGCACTGGGTGGGAGAGGGGGGCTGGCTCCACAGGGGGGAACATTAATAATCCAGAACCAAGTCTGTCTGTGGGTCTGGCCTTGGGCCTCGGACACCAGGCTGTAATGGGCTACAGTGGCCCAGTTTGCTGGGAGAGGAACATCCAGTTCCACAGACACAATATCACTGGCCTGTGATAGATAAGGAACATCAGAGAGAGACAGACATAGAAGGAGATTAATAGATAGATAGATAGATAGATAGATAGATAGATAGATAGATAGATAGATAGATAGACAGATAGATAGATAGATACATAGATAGATACATACATAGATAGATACAGATAATAGGGCAGACACAACAAGCAGGAACAGACAGAGCAAACGTGCAGGCCTGCAAGCAAAAAGAAGGATCCCTCACACTCAGATACACACATACAGTGCAAAGTTCCATTGGTGCACCACTCCTCAAAGTAGTGGTGAACACCATTATATTGCCCTCGTGTCTATCTTAAGTGCCATGATTTATTCAAATAGAACATCTCACTGTGCTGAAAAATTCATTTCCAGCTCTCTCTGCGCACCGTCCCATCCTCCTCTACCCCCGTATCTCCTCAGTGTGTGTGCATGTCATGGCAGTTAAATTTGCCCCATCGTTAAATATTTCTCAGAACAAATGGACTCAGGAGAAGGGAGACGGTGGGTCATGGGGATCCACACTGTACTGTCCCTGCTAAGGGAGAGGCCCCACTGGGGAGCGATAGTTCTTTGCTTCCCCCAGAGTCGGAGCTCCAGTCCCAGCTTGGGGACAGTAGTCCCAGAGACACTTAACCAATTGTGTTTCATCCATTTCATCCGAAAAGGATCATTCAAAATTCAACTGAGAAATTGTGCAGGAAACATTGAGCGACAGGCAACGAGACCTCTTGTGCTCAGGAGAAAGAGGAGCCATGGAGGTTGAAGTGCTAGGTTCTGCTAGTTGTAGCTTGATAACATCACTACCTGTGGCCTGGTATTACTGGCAAGCAAATAAACATCTGGCATCGATGTGTTTATATGCTTGTGCTCGTGCATGTGTGTGCATGTGTGTTGAAACCATGATGAATAAGAGGCTGTCTGGGTGATGGACAAGCTTGGCAGGCGGTGCTGATTGAAACACTTCCTCTGTCGGGCCTGGCCCATTAATCTGATGGAGACAGAGACAAAGAGAGAGAAAGAAAGAGAGGGAGAGAGAAAGGGGGGAGAGGCCGCAGGCCCCTGGACCATGGGAGTAATGAAGGGTCCTGGTCCTTCTCTCCTCACCGCTGTCCTGCCATGCTGGGACGCTGTCCTACCCTGTCCAGCCCATACCCTCCCCTCGTGGGACTGACCAGTGAATAATGGCCCTGTCATCAGCTCGGGTAGACGCCACTGCACAGCCGAAGGGTGTGTGTGACCGTATGTGTGTGACCGTGTGCGTATGCCTGCTTTCGTGCCTCCCCATACACTCATTTACCCTAACTGTGCTTCTCTACCTTAGTTGAGGACTGATATATTCATATTGAATAGTGTTGATTTAAGCACATGTTAAACTTAATGCATAATGCATCGACTATATATAGCTTGATAAAGAGCATTGTGTCAACCCGGGACCAGCCCCATACATTGTGGGGATGAATGTGCCGCTTGCAAAAGTTCTTTCTTTTTGTTCCATTTAAGCACTGTATTAAATCATAACTATGACTGTGACTGTACACAGGCTCAAGGTTATGTTACTAAATGCAGCAGGATCAGAAATCAGAAACTTAATTAGTGTGCTGTGTTTGTTCTGGGGTGAAAAGTTGTTCCCTCCAATGGGTCTTAAGGGAGGAATATGGAAACAGAGAGTGGGAGAGAGCGAGAAAATTGGAGACATAGGGAGTGTGTCTGACAAGGAAAAGACAGAGAGAGATTGATACTCAACAGAGACTTCCAACAGTGCCTGTGTGTGTGTCTGCATGCGCGTGTGTGTTTTTTGGCCTTGCGTCCCTCTCTGTTTATCAAACATATTACAGCACCTTCTAGATTCCTCACCTGCACACCCCCAGCCTGCTACATATGGCCCACCAATCACAAAATAAGGAATCATGCATACATTAGCATAGCTAATGGACTACCCTCTCCATTTAATATGCAAATTTCCTGAAACATTACTGAATGCCGTCTGTTCTAAATGAATAAATTTGAATCGCAATTAGAATAATCCTTTATAATTAATGAAAACTGTCAATTTTGGTTCATAAGTAATTTGATTAAAGTGGTGATGGGACACTTATGAAGTTCATCGGGCTGTGAGGAGTGTGAACACTCTTACAAACACACACACCCATGCGTGCAAACACACTCATACAACACGTATACACACAAGTGCCGCGTGACGACCAACAGCAGGGCCGGCGCTGCAATATTGATGAAGATGATTAATAAACTTATGAAAGTGGTTGTCACACATGCCAGACCTTTTTTTACCCAACACAACTTCTTTCCACTCTTTTACCGCCACGGAGAAACAACAGATCAATCACGCCTCGCTGCCACCTGACAGAGAGGGAAAAACGGGGGATGGATAGAAGAGTGAGGGAGTGATTGAAAAGGTTCCTTGGCCTCATGCTGCTGTGTCAGTGGCCTGTCTGTCCAGCGAGAGACACTGATGGACTGTCGAATGGAGCATGGCCACCAAGAGGAGCACACACACAGGCTGCGTTCATTATGGGGGGGGTTCAAACACTCACCTATTGTTTCTCAGAGAAAGATGGACATGCTGGCAGATTTACAATATTTCATGAATTTCTCAGAAAACTTTGTAAGCCATTGAATGGACATGAAGGATCCATGGAACACATGGGAAGCCTCCACGTTGTTTGAAATGAAAATTTAAGTCTCATTACATACAAATGTCTTCACATATATGCACCAGAAAGTGTTTTTCGTTAACATTTTAGCCCTCTTGGTGCCTCCTCACATCGTTTGGCAGCTGAACGTGTTGTTCGAGAATATACATGCAGGGCGTTGTGTGGAAAAATTTTAGGGAAAGAAGATATATTTTACAAGGCATTACCATCTTTATAGCATCACACAGTTCTATTTGAGATACCTTAAGATGTGTTCATCTTTTATTGTCAAGTAAACGACTTCTATCTTTGCACTGTTGAACAAATAGCAACATGAATACATTGCATGGCGATGCAAAGATTAGTGAAAACCAAATATCTCCAAAGTGGTACAACATACAGAAAACACAAAACCGAAACAGACGCATAAAAAAACAACAACAACAAAAAAAAGAAACAATGTCAGTGTTCTAGTTTGTGCGTAAATTTCCTGAAAATCATATATCAGAATATGCGGCAACACGAGAGCATTTGGTGAGGCAGCATAATATTTAAAGTAGGGGGCGACCAGTGTGTAACTGCTCACCATTAACTGTAACAGGCGGTGCTGTTGTGGTGCTGAAGCGTATAATGGTGTCACTTAAATTAGGGTCACTCAACTGTGAGTGAATGGGAAATTGTTGGGTATGTGCCTGTATCTGTTACACTCCATGTATATGAATGTGAGTACACTGGTGGTTGTGTGTCTCGGTTTATGCGTGAGTGTTTGCATGGCTTCAACCCAATAATAATGGTCCAGATATTGTAGAGCCTTGCAGACTAATTAGCCAAATCACTGAGAAAATAGCAGCCTGCTAATTAATGGGTATTATGGCATTTCAGAAGTCACTGCTCTAATTGGGAGGGAACGCAGCCTCACATTTCCATACTGCAGTAATACCCG
Source organism: Brotula barbata (assembly GCA_900303265.1). NCBI lineage: Eukaryota > Metazoa > Chordata > Actinopteri > Ophidiiformes > Ophidiidae > Brotula > Brotula barbata. The sequence goes on along the minus strand of OMNV01007753.1, from coordinate 134,750 downwards.
CCTGATCCATCCATCTATCTGTCCGTCTGTCTACCTACTTGCCATGCTGGCTTTTAAACACAATTTATATACATGCATGGAAAAATTATCCTCAACAACAGCATACTTACACACCTTACACACACATACGCTTCAGTTCGGTGGTCACACGGAAATAAGGATCAAAATGCAAAACTCATAAATTTTTATGTTGATTATAAGCAAAATAATAAAATATAATACTGCAGCTTTGAGGAAAAAGGCCTGACACAAGTGGATTAGTGAGTAATACTATCCATCTGAATAATTCTACTATGTCTCTGCCCCATTTTGTATGCATGTGTATATTTTATCGCCACACACACACACACACACAAATGCATATCCCCTATAGATTCCTCTTAACCCTATCAGACGGTGGGACAATCAAAATAGATTTGCATTCAAATGCCACATGCTCAGTATCAAATATCAAATCAAGCTGGAGTCGTGGAGACAGACTGACAGTCACCTCCTCCCTGCCTCCTCTACTCTCTCCTCTGTACCTCCTCCTTTCTCCTCTCAGGGTCCCAGGGACTCCCATTCTACCCTGGACAAGCTCTATCGTGGAGTGACAGGCTGTGGTCGGGGTTTGATTGACAGCCTGTTGATGCGTCCCTATTCACTGCACACCCTTCTCCTCCGACACACACACACACACACACACCAATCATCTACACCC
>OMNV01007753.1:95738-129962 GCA_900303265.1 Brotula barbata | reverse complement strand
CAGGAAACACAACCTCTGCAGTGTGACCGGAGGCCCGTCGCCTGGCTTTTGTAGGAGTTACATAATCTGACACACACACACACACACACACACACACACTGTGTGAGAGAGAGAGAGAGAGAGAGAGAGAGAGTGAGAGGCACAAACAGGTCTGTTGGGAGCTAATTATTCTCACCTGTGTTAATTATTGCTGTAAGCCAATCAGCGGACTCTGTGCTAATTAGGCAGTGTTAGGTCTGATTAGTGTTTTGCAGGCCCACTCAAACTGTTATCTACCATACTCGTCCCCTCAGGCAAGAGGGAGAGAAGAGAACAGGTGGATACATGCCCTGCGTGTGTGTGTTTTTCACTTACACGTGTGCACATCTTATCCTGTAATAAATTACAAAGGAACAAGATAAATTCGCAATACCATTAAGTCAAATCAGTGTTGTTGGACTGGCGCGTTGTCTCATATGCAGTAACATTAGTCCTTGTATAAGTTTTGCACTTACACCTCCAATTATTGAACAATGTATACCATCAATTCAATGAGTCGTTGCCTTCTGAGTTAATTGGTCCTGGTCTGGGGTCATTTCTTCTATCTGGACAAACGGCCCTGTGCCCTTTTAGTTAATGAGGGCTGATCCAGGATCAGTTCTGTCACTAATGCCTCCTCTTTTCCAGGATAACCTCATGGATTGATCCACACATCACATATGCAACCCCCGTCTTGACCCTTGAGTCCTATCTGTGTGCATGTGTGTGTGTTTGGCAGGGAAACAAAGCAATGATGCTCAATAATATCTACGAAGGGAAAGAGGCTGGAAGGCGGTGGTAAAAGTCTAAGTGGAAGGCCTCAGAAGAATGAAGGAAAAGGGGAGAAAATGGAAGAAAAGGGGAGAAAGGATGAGAAGGGGGGGAGAAAAAAGAAAGAGCGAGAAGGAGGCTGGAGGAAACCTTCCTCTTATGACACGATTGATTTTCTTTCAGAGGCTTGAGCCTGTCACTACTGAACGCTTGGTCCCCCACTCCTACACGCACACACACACATGCACACGCAAACAATCACTCACACACACACACACAGAGGGACAAACTCTGTGCCCTGACCTCCACGTGTGCCTGCTGGTCCATACTGGGTCTAATGACACCGGGGCCTCCCACAGATCAATACAAAGCTGTCACTCAGCTGGCAAGCACACACACGCATACACGCACAAAAGCACTCGGACATGCACACAGATGCAGACACACACACGCGCGCCTGCAGGGGCACATACACATGCAAGGTAGGGTATGCGTTTGCACATTTGTGTATGCTGGAAGCGATGTTTTCTACAACCTCAGCAGATGCCCCCCTTCCCCACAGACACACACCCATACACACACACACACACAGACACACACACACACACACACACACACACACACACACTGGACCAAAGCCATATTCTCTCTCCTCAGCCTTTTTTTCTCTCCCTCCTGCTCCCTTGGATTGAAAGTCTCTGGGTCCTGATGTAATATTGATGAGTGAGGATGGAGAACCTATAAAAAGTGATCGGTCCTTGTGATTGTAAATTATAAATTGTCATTGATTTAATGTCAATGCCTCCAAACACACACACACAACCACACACACGTCAAAATAGTTATAACTGTAGCCCAGGAGAGACAGACTGGACTCACCATCCTAACTAACTTATTCCACGTCATTCACTGTCATCCCTTCCTTCTCTTTTTCCTTCCTTCCATCGGATTGCCTCCCTCCCTCTCTCTCCTCCTTAACAATCTCAAGCACCCATCCGGCGCTCTCCATATACATCTCAAGTGCCACTTAGAAAACCAGACTGGGGCTTGAGCCAACCTCTCCTTTCAATAGGGTTGTTTGTGTGAGTGTGTGTGTGTACACATGTGTGTCGGCATTCACACAAGTCACTTTATTGTCTTCAAATCAAGATGAGAAAAGGCAAAATGCCGTCACCGCATATCCTTTAATTTCTAGCCAAACTCCTGCGCTTTACATTCACCTAAAATACATGCTTGTTGACTATGAAAAGCCGTGGCTAAAAACATTTGTTTGCCTCTGTTAAATCACTAATTATAGCCTGACACAATACAGGGCACATGCAGGCTAATTCACCATTAGGCTGTTTGGTGTTTATTAAACTTTTATAATGTGATCACTCTGATAACGGCACAATTGTTTCCCTGGGCATGTGTGATTATGCTGTTGTACCCCTCTGTCCCCTTGTAATGGCTCCCGCTGAGTGTGTGCATCTGTATGTTTCTGTGTGTGTGTGTGTGTGTGTGTGTGTGAGAGAGAGTCTTGGAGCTTGCAGTGTAGTGTTTTCCATTTCTCATTAGAGTGGCACCAACTCCTGCTGCAGGGTCAATGGAGGGGGAGAGGGTGTGGGAATGTGTGTGTGTGTATCTGTTTGAAGGGGAGAGGGGTGGTAATGAGCGCAGGAACATAATACTACGGCGTCCATTAATGCTCTGAGGCAGTGACATTAGGCATACTTAACTAATAGAGCCAGTCTCTGCAATTACCCACTGTTATCTCTGCAGCTTTAGAGGGGAACCGGCTTTAGTAAATGTTTGTAGTAATGTGATAAATGCCAGGTTTGCTCATTTGTAATCTACACTGCAGGACAGGGGGAAGCGGGTGAATCTAATTGTTTTCCTCCGGATTTGAGGATGTGGTTGAGTTCAGAGAAGGCCTTTGTAGGGAGAAAATGTTTGCAGTGCCTTTCCTTTTCAGAACATTTTCCTCTAGCTACATCGTTCTCCCTCTCCATCTGTGTCTCTGAGTCTCTCTGCCTCTCTCTCAACACTCAGTGGGGTACTGTTCTAACTGTCCTCCTGTCAAGTAGAGAAAAGCACTCAATTCCAAACGTTCACCATCAAGTCCCAGTCTCCTTTTTTCCTCTTCTCTCATCTCTGTATCATCCCTGCCCACATCAGAGGCACGGCCGTGATTGTGTGTGTAAACATCTTGTCATGCTAACATGAGCGTCATGACAAAAGAGAGGAGTGCTTCATTAACGACGCGCTTGTAAGTTTGTGTTTGAATGCACATCTCTGTCCGTATGTGGACGTGCGAGTGTGTGCATCTTGTTTCTAAGCCCATTGATGTCGGGCTGTTGTCGGCTTATTGAGACAAGATGGAGGAGATGGATAAATTGGCTTAGGGACACTGCTGCATCGGGCATCTCTTTTTAGGGATTTTCTCCTTTTGTTCCCTTCAATTTGGAAAGTCGGCTTCTCACGTTTCTTGTCATTACTTGGTCACCCAGAAACAGTTACAGGCAGCCACCCACCACTTAACCATGCAGTGACATGGGCGAGATCGAACTTGGGTAACTTAGGCGTTTGAAGACTGCTGTATCTACCTGTATCATGAGTCACTTTACATGATTAATTGTCAGTTGGGCAGCCCCGGTGGCTCACCAGGTAGAACGTGTAGCACATACTGCAGCGGTGCAGGTCCGACCTATGCCCTCTACAGCATGTTATCCCCTCTCTGCCCTGTTCCTCCTACCTGTCGCTCTACTGTACCTATCATAATAAAGAAACCAAAAAGAATAACTGTCAATTAATGAGCAGGTAATATATTCTACACCAACAATCACCCTTGACTCCGGTGGTAGTAAATTATCTGTTTGTAGACAAAGGAAGACGGTGAGGGGTGCAGGGAAAGAAAAAAAGAATACTGGGGAACTGAGGAGAAAGCAGCGCTGTTAATTGTTTTCCAGAAAAAGGTCTGTGAAGGTCTGTGTGTTTGAACTGAATGTCACCTCATGTAAATCACAGCTCACACAGCTCACGCGTTGGAGAAGCCAATAACTGGGATAATTAGCGTGACTCTCTCCTGCACTGCACACAGTGTTGGAGGGAGACGCTGCAGAGGAGGAACGTTCAAACGCAGAAGACGCCAGCGTGATTAACCACAAAAATCTTCAAAGTTAAATCTGGAGTTATGAGTGGGAGGACCAAAGAAAGTCAGATAGACAGAGGGCCAGATAGAGAGACTTGGACAGAGAAAATCAGAGGCAGACGGAGACAAACACAGGAGGAGACAGAGAAGAAAAGGAAACGAGCGAACATTCCTCTCAGCAAGGTCAAGCCACTCGGTAAACAAACAAACAACGTTAGCAGAACACACAAAGAGGTGAGGCGGTGTAAAACAACAAAGTGTCTCAGTCGATTGCCTACGCCTTACTTTGTCTCCCCTCATCAGTTACATAAACACAAACAAAGGCCTTTAAAATCAGCTTCTCTTTTTGAAGTAGAACAGTGACATGTGCTTGGGTCTCATTTGTTCTTTATTAATGCAAAGTAAAGAGAATATATTAAGAAAGAAAGAAAATATGTCTCTTTGATCGAACGGTGCTGTTGACCGTAAGTGTCTGTATATTGACGTCCCTGCATTACATTTAATTATGGCAGAGGTAAAATCTCCTTTTCTTCACTAATGCTACAACTCAGATCAGTCAAGCTCAACGTCGCAAATCTCAACGCAGATATGAATAGGTTGTAGTAGGAAATAATCCTAAAATTACTGATGTAAAAAGGCCTGTAAGCAAGAGTATGTTTTGATGATCGAAATGATCTTCACCCTAATTTAAATCCCATAACTTTGCGGCAGAATCCCGACAACACTATCACGCTACATATCTCTCCCTCCCTGTCTCCCCCATGCCGCGCAGCTTTTCCTTCCATTGTCGTGTGTGAAACTGAGAGCGGTACTCTGAGCGCTGGGCCAGCGATCCATTCTTCCTGGACAGATTGATGGAAAACAATCAACAGGCTATACATCTTGCTTGGGCACAGCAGGTCATCAGCGCTCATCCTGGACACCTGGACTTAACATCCTGGGCTACAAAGCTGAGCTAAAGGGCCAGAATAGGGGCCTGGGATGGAAACTGATTGATGGGAAGTGAGACGCCAGGTTGGGGTATGTAGCTGGCATGAGGTTCGACGTCTGCGTTCTCACTTAGCAGTTTTCGGTAAACAATGAATCATCAGCCAGGTCTCATACTTGGGTTGTTTGCTGCGAGCGACTGCATGATGACACATTGTCTGAGAGGCCTGGGTAACCCTCACTGAGTGGAGCTGCTGTTTCTATTCAATTACAACCAGCAGCGCAGGCAGACATGTAGCACATTGGCTGTGAGAGAGCACTTAGTGGGCCGTGCGCTAGAGAGCAGAACGACTGTCCGCACACATCAGAGCATTGAGAAAACAAAGCCTTGCACTCACCAACACATAGCCTCACACCGAAAGACACACACACACACACACACACACAAAGACGCACTCTTCACGCCTCATTTGAAAAGCAAATTGAGCGCATCTTCTAGGGCAACTCGTGGACTAAATCAAGAAAAACGTTAGTCTCCGCTCAGATACTGTACATCTCACTTGCGCTGAAATCCGTGCGCCCTATAGTGGAGACTGTTCACATGGTAAATATATCTTCACTCTATTTCACAAACTCCCCTTCTATCTCTATCTCTCTGTCCTGCAATTTCTACACCAAAAATGTCTTAAATAGCTCCCAGTGAAGTAGGACGCTACTCATTTGGGTCAACTCTAGCCAGCCAAACCCCTTCATTCTGGAACAGAACAAACACTCGCACAAAGGCAGAGGGAACGGACACGGAGAGACGCCAGGTCAAGCAGGGAATGTCAAGCAATAATGACAAAGCAGTTTGCGGGAGAAAATAGAGCTACAACTGAGCTATTTACAGCAGCAAGCAGCGAAAACTCCACGTCATGAAATCCAGAACTTTCCCCTGTTATGACATTTGCAAACACAAACATGTTTTATATGACCTAATAAACTGCTTGTTACCTGAGCCTGTGTACAGCTGGGGAGCATTAGTGTAACTGGCTATAAAGTACGTTAGCAACACCATTTAGTTTATTGAGGAAAGAATTAAAACATAATGTTGAAATGTGCACAGGATACCACACGTAAGTATTAACCCTTACATACTGTTCAGGTCAAATTTTTATCATTTTGACATTTGAGATCGCTAAAAACACACTGAAAAAATGTGGCCTGATTTTTTATATTTTTTTACCTGATGTAACCCAAAATATCCAAAATGAAAAAATCTCCAAATTTTACATTTTTGCAGATGCAAATGCATAATTGAACTATATCGGTCCAATAATCTAGCATTGAGTTCTGTGTTGATTGTTAATGTTAAATTAGACAGCGAATAAACTTCACTGAAAATAAAATTGGATTATAGCAATGTATCTTACTGGATGTTTTTTCTCCACTTAGAAAGCCTACATAATCTGAAGAATTCCCAGGTGGTTTGTGGATGCATAATATATTTGAGGTCCAACATTTGGTAAAGAGGCAAACTATGAATGTAAAAATGTCCATAGTGCGTAGTGAAAGGATATGAAGTGTTCTGGGTTTGTAAAGTCTAATGGTCATATACACACTTTTTTAAGGCCTACTTTCAAACACACTGAACAATGTCTACTCTTGCGTGCAGCAGAGCTGCTGTGCACACTGAGTGAAAACAGAGGGCACTCTCTGTTTAAGTAACTCCCAATTTTTTATTGTGTGAATTTTATAATTTTTAGGAAGGCATAGATACTGCATTAAATAAGAAACATTCAGAAAATGATGTGGTAATCTTCAGTGAGGTATCAACAACTGAAAAGGAGCCCATTGTTTGGGTTTAGACCACTGACTGAGGGCCCACATGAGAGAAAGCAGCTACGCTCTTTTAGAGGCTCCTCGACCTCCAAACTCCCTGCTGTCAATCAGCGTAGCCGCCCCGTCCCCTGGGGCGGCACTTTCCTCCAACCCTGGGGAGGGTAACCACCACACAGAAAAGAAGAACACAACCAAACAGATGCAGGAGGAAACTGCAGGTCAATATGTGTGTGTTTATGTGTATGTAAGCTTACATTTTCTGTGCCTACGGATTCCTGTGGGTGCACGTGTGTGGCTGAGCATGAATGTGACTATATTTGTGCACTGTGTATAAGTTTAACTAAGGTTGAGAGAAGCATCTGTGTCGATGTCTGTGCATTCTACGTATGTGCACGAAGCCGTTTTGTGAAGCAGCCAACACCTGAGGGAGGGGAGATCTGCCTGCATATCGATGAGCCAGCAACTCTGCCTCTGTGCCCCTAAGCCCCGCACAAACACCACAACTAGCTCAGGGCCAGGCCTTTTCAAATCCTCCCAGAACATCTAACCCAGCTGCCCACCTCCTAGACTGCACAAAGAAACTGCACATCAACAAGGAAGCGTCTTCTAAAGAGAAAAAGACTGCGGTGAAAAATCACAGCGCAATCCGAACACCCAAAGAGAACAGAGAAAAAGTCAAACAAGGGAGAGGAATACATGTAATTCACCACGCAAAGTACAGCTGCCCTCAGGACGTCGTGGATGTTCTCTTTGTTATGAATAGAATTGGCAGACTAGTGATAGGTGGTCAGCAACACAATAGAAAACTAACTGTGACAAACGTGGGGAAAATCAGTAAAATGAATGGCTATCCTGCATAGAACAGGACCAGATGAAAACAAAAAAGAGATAAAGTAACAAAGATTGTTTGGATGTCAGTCGATACAGTGTCAAGAATGAGGGATACCAACACTGTAAGTGTGTTTTCACCTTCTCACTAACACAGTCATGGATATGAAAGTGAAACTAAGCTGAGGGGACGGAAAGCGCTGCCAGTAAACCACATTAGCATCAAATGCAAATGAGAAGGGGGCTAATGGCTGGACAGGTGCAGACTGGGCCTCTAAATGACACACACCAGCATGCACACGCACACACACACACAAACCTACACACGCACACACAAATGAGATGGATGAATTAAACATGGGTGGGCTCGGCTTGGGGGGCTGGCAGGGCTGACATAAAGTCAATGACATACATTATTCACTAGTGCACGTTAGCCCAGCTAAGGCATCACATGACCTCTCACCTCAGGAAGTGGATCCAAACATAACAACCAAAAACAATGAGGGGGTTCCCCAGTACAGAGAGAAAACAATCAATGGATCAACATGCTGCATTGCTACTCTATGTCCCACATTGTATGCGTTCCTCCCAAATTTGTCAGTTAACCTCTAGTAACACCAGGCCAGACCATGCCAGGCCAGTTTCATGTGTTAGTGGTACTTGTGTGCTAACTACCCACCGTGAAGCTGAGAGTCAGCCCGTTCCACTCGCTCACAGAACAGGAAACTGCCGGGCATGACATCATCCTCCCCGGGAGGAGCACTTCCTGCCCGACATTCTTCACTCAAGACACACATGCACTCACCAGGAAATGGCCTCTATCAACAGGCACACACACACGCACGGGGAAACAACCAACATCAACGAAAATACACAAGCACAGACACGCATGCAAGGAAATGGGCTACATCAACAGCTGCCTGCAGGAGTGTGCACAAACACAAACACACACATAAGCACACTCTCGAAAACACCAATAAACCTGAAATAACATCGTCTGAACATGTGCTCCACGCTCTGATCAAGCAGATAAAGGCGATCATGGGACAGGGCCATCCAGCGGATCCTTATCTCTGTCCACAGAGAGCCTCTCCCCTAACTCTGCCTGAGGTAAACCCCACCGTGGGCCTGGGGGAGCTGGACAGGCAGGAAAGGGCCATAGGACACACGTGACATGAGGCCAAAGAGGACACATGCGGACAGCGGGACAGTCATACCCCAAAAAGGGGTAGGAAATAAATGTTTAGAGGTTAGAGTATGATTACATAGCTGTGCTAAATTAACAAAAGAGTTCTGTGGGGAGAATTACATAAGCTGTAAGAAGAGAGAGAGGGTAAGGGTGAACACGGGTGAGAGGAAAATGTGTTTGTGATTTGAGGCCCATTCAGGCAGATGATAGACTGACTGGCAATGGCTGCATATGATTAACCCCATACTAACCAGGAGTGATAGAGAGAGGTTGAAGTGGAGGTGGGGTGGTTAAGGGCTCCCCTCATATTATCCTGGCTCTGTAAGAGGCTAAAGTGGACCACACATGTTTCCCTGGGGAAGACATAGAGAGGCGCACGGGAGCGTCTCACCTTTCAGCTGCTTCTCCTGACCAGCGTCATGAGAAAAGACAACAATGTCAGCCAGAGAGTTCAGCGTTTGCCAAAATGCACCTTGTGTAAAAACAAATCTGGAACAGTCAAATGTGACGCAATACATGCCACCGCAGCTATGAGTGTCTTGATTGTCCCATTTTTGGGGACATTACCTCCAAACTACAGCACGTGGAAAACCCTCAAAAGCTTGCTTAGGACTTCTCAACATCAAGTTTACCCAAAGGCAGCAATTCCTCATCACACAATTGTAGTTTCTTTATTTTTGTCACCCAATGCGTACATGAACCAAAACGGTACTTCATGCTAATGCAGGTTCAAAAAGGTTCATAAAATAGATCGAAAAAAAGTTAGATGACATTTCACACACTATTCATTTTCCCTCATATTCCATGCATTATGGTAACTTCTGGGCGCCTTCTCACAGTAGTTCACATGAAGTAGCTGAGGGAATGTGGAGGAGACATACATGCAGGGCCATGTAAGGAAAAATTGTTCCCGTCATTATAACATCGCACAGCTCTATTTGGGACTCCTCAACTTGCGCTTTTATTGTGCCATGCATAACTTCATCTTCGCTCTGCTGAAATAGCTCAGAGTTCTGACGGGGTCGATTCAAAGGCATACAGACCAGCTAAGTGATGCCAAATTAATCTTTAATGGAAATCAAAACAGCGTTGAAAGAGCACACTTCAATTTGACAAATGTGAGGAACGTTTTTGCTATCATAGCCTAAACAAATACACTTCATAATTAAAACCATAATGCTCCTTTTATATACCTTAATGCCCAAACAAATTCTCCTTTCACCATGAGTAGAGACATGGAGGAAGAGAGAGAGAGAGATTGTGAATGAATGCAGCACCCAGAGCGCTGCTGATCTGCACTGTACCAGATTTGTTCTCCTAACAATCAAATAAGTTTCTCATTAGCTGACTTTATTTTTCCTCATTCCTGCGGTTTTGCTGCAGTGGCCTGTTTCTCCCATCTTAACGAGAGAGAGCTAATTAGGCAATCAGACCCATTACTCTTCCAGAAGAGTTAGAGCTAGCCCAGCTAATTAGGGCTGTAAAATCTAATCATCTCTGTGAAACAGCAGAGGGCTAACGAGCCCTTATTTAACGAACTAAATAACTTCAAGGGTGGAGAGGGGCTGCTGATGGTATTTCTTTATGAATTTGCAGGAGGGGAACTCACGGTAATTCAGTCAGTTTCACCCTCGGAGTTGTTTGTTTGTTTATGAATCCCTGATTATTACAACTGCCAAGAATATATTGGTACTAAATGAGCTAACGTATAAACCCTCCTCTCTTCGCACGCTTCCAGTCCCCCTTTAAAACTCACTAACAAACCCCCCTCCAACTGCTCTCCTCTCACCTGACCTATTTTCCTGTCCAGAAAGAGTGTTTGCTGGAGAGGAAAACTGAGATATTGCTGTTGTTTTCCTCCCACTGTTCTAATTTGTTGTTCGTTAATGCTGCCCTCACACCTGAGCCATTGGGCGTCGGGGGAATTCTGCCACATCACGCTTAGTGTGGGGAAGCTGTTCACAGCAGCAGAGCAGAGATCAGGCTCACAGCAAGGTGGCCTTGCTCAACGGCAGCAAACTGCAGGGAAGTTTAACCATACGCAGAGCACGAACAAGTTAAGAGCGAGCGCACAGATGAGAAATTCAACAAGTACGTACACAGGAAAACTAAAATATGGCACGGATGCACACGCACGCACACACGCACACGCATGCAGTGATGGGCAGGCATGTTGTCTGAGGCCACGTGTTGGGGTGCAGCTGTCTCAGGGAGCGCTGAGGTGAGGCCTTCCGCTTCAATGGAGCGGAACAAGGGCGGCTCACGTACCCACAAACAAACACACACACACACACACACAGACACACACACACATACACACACACACACACACACACACACACACACAGGTAAAGAGTAGCTTTTGACAGGACAGCTGTGTTCATCTGATAGCACAGGTCACTGCCTCATTAACGCTCACACATAAATACACTCATGCAAAAATACAAGTCAGGCATAAAATATACACACAACCCTATGAGGTACATCATTTTACCTCATAATGCACTTACACATCACACAGTGCAAATAAAGGTGTTATTGTGTTTATATCCAATTGTTGTTTGGCTGCAAATCTACAAAATTGTTTCAGCGTGTCAGGTTGTATCTCCGTCTGACTCGGCGGGAGCGGGCATTAAATCTGCCTGCTTTAACAACTGCTCAAGAGTAAACAAATATTTCTCTTGCGTAAACATGCACGTATGCACACGCGTGTCACACACGTGAACACAGAGCAGGAGGGACAGTTAATCTTGCGGGGCTTTTCTTTTCTCTGACTGACCATAAATCTTGTAAGCTGCTGTGTCAGTCAGAGGTAGTTTATGATAGCGGAGAAAGGTGTACACTCAACGTGTGTGTGTGTGTGTGTGTGGTGTGTAAAATCCAGTAGACAACCTTCTGCACTGTGCCCATAGAGTTAGATTTTTATATATAAACACACACACCAGGCTCTATGCGCCATAACCCTAACTGCTCATCAGCTAAGTCATCAGCCCAACCACACAAACACTGTTTGACCACACTTGAAGCACTGTTCAGCTGCACTGATTGCGCCTCCACTTCACACACACAGATACACACACCACTGGAATATAATTTACAGCTCTTTCACACATATTGCTTACATAAATAATTATAGTGCCTGAAATTTAAATAACCTGTGGCCTGTGAATGATCAAGTTTTCAGTCAAATGACTTCAGAATATAGGCAGCAGATGCTTGCAATAAATCAAAATGAATCTTTTTGTAATCATTTTTATATTTATTGTCTGCTTTGTATGATAATATTCTGTGATATCTGTACAGTACGTGTTCACATCCACACACCGTCAAACAGTGCGAGCTGTGTTTGTGTTTACGATGACAGCATAGCAGCATGTCAGCAGAGGTTAAAGGGCGAGGTTTGCTTACCTGTCGATGATGACAGGGTCTGATGGGGTCTCGTTCCTGTTGCCACAACTCTTCTTATCACAGCATCGACTGGAGGGAGGAGGAGGGGGCACAGACAAAGGGGCTGTTAGTTACTGAGATGAGTGGGCAACACAGAAAGCAAGGCAGGGGAAAGAAATGACCATACGAGAGAGAGAGGAACAGGAGTGAAAGGGCGTGAGACTTTCCAGAGTTTTGGAGGAAGAATTTAAGACCCAGCATGGACTGGCTTTTGGTTAGGCTTGGAAAGGTAAGACTCGGGGCTCTAACGCTACAGTAGGTGTGATCAGCAGGGTGATTTCAGGTAAAGTTTGGAGTAACAATGGAGAGAAGAGCAAAGCTTGAATCAGGCTGGATACAAACTTGAATTAGCCTCCAGGGCTCAGGTTAGCTCCATTTCTGTCAGACATCACACAACCAGACATCTTATGTTCTCTATTTTTCCTCAGTCCCTCCTCCCTCCATCCCGCTTCACTCTCTCTCTTTCTCTCTCTCTCACTTGCTCTTTCTCTCTCTCAGAAGTGGGTCACAGAGTGGTCCCACTGGACCTGGGGAGTAGTGCATGCTGGGTAGAAGGGGGTTGCATACTGATGTGACGAGTCCTTTTTGAATCATTTGACTGCTGCACAATGTAAGAGTGTGTTGTGTGCCCCCCCCCACCACCACCCCCCTTTGTTTCCCAAAAACTATCATCATGTCAGCGTTACGTTTCTTCTCTGTCTGCTCATTTGTTTGTACGTATGTCTGCAGGTACCTGTTTTCAACGACATGTGTGCACCTACTGTACGCGTGAGAGGGAGATGGAGAAAGACACAAAAGAGAATGAGAGAGAAGAGAGGGGAGGAGAGACAGAGACACCCTCCCCCCCTATTTTCTTGGGTCCCTCAGGACAGGAGGCTTGGAGAGCCAGATCAGATTTCTGATCTCGACCGTTTCCTGCAGCATATGAAAACAAGTGGTCTAAATTGCCTTGTGTGATAACCAGGAAGTGGCTTGGATTCGCCACGAGCATTTTTCTAGATGTAACTCTCCATGTATTTCTAGACGGCTGCTTTCTGAGGGACAATCGTGTGCTGTTTGATGCTTTTATTGATTGTAAATGCATGCGATGGCCTGTGAGTGCTCCGCTCGCCGTAGTGCAGTTGAGCGCGTACGTATGTGTCTGTATTTTATGTGTAATTCGAGTCTGTCCCCCTCTGCACATAGCTCACTGTCAAGACACAGCAAACGGCATGTATTACACAGACTAAGGAGGATGGGTTTGAGTAATGAGCTTTTCCTTGTCCTAATTAGCTGAACATGAGAGGTACACACACACTTACACACATCACATACACATATACAGACACACAGCCCAACAGAAATAGGCCAGGGCCCATCTCCCCAACCCACTTTTGGGACGATTTCTATTGTAATTTAGCAGCAGAGTGACTTCCTCTTCAGGTCTTTGCCCCTTCTTTACGCCAACAGAGACACTTCCAGCACGACTGTATAAAATATTCATCTTGATCATAGGCAATAAAGCACTAGGAGAGAATTACCAAGAATTAGAGTATTTTGTCTTACCTGCACATGATTTCATGGGTCAACAGCACACGACACATCTCTGGGTTTTTGTCTTGGCCCTCGTAGACAATCGCCTACAGAAAGGGGGGGAACACATCACAAAAGTGAATTTAAAATTACAGCAATTTATGTTTTTATTTTACAATTGCAGGGGGAAACAAGTAAACCTCAATACAGGTGCAAATAAAAACAGAAAAGTGTATGTTTTCATCTGGGGGTGGTGTTATCTATCTGGCAAGGGTGTGTATCGTGGGAATCCAGTTCTCGTGAATGGGAACGCTCTGTTCTGACAGAGATAGTGAAAGGGAAAGTGCGCGGGAACGCATGTGCACATATGTGTTTGTGCGTGCACGTATGTTTTTATGTGGTGTACAGTGAGCAGTTGGACTGCCAGACTGGAGTATAGTGCACCATCTGGTCCACACAGCACAGCGTCCAAAAATCTAGTCTGGTTACCCCTCCAACCCCACTCAACATGCTCTCCAGGGCTATGATCACCCTGCGTCTGTACACACACACACACGCATACACACACCAATAAACCTGCAAACACACACACACCCACAAGACACACTCGCACATCCTTGTCCACACAAACAAAATCCCCTCCTACTCCTTTCATTCGAAGACAAACTCTCTTCATGCCTAATGGCACTAGAGGCAGAATTGGCAAAACAAAAGAGCTGATATCAAAACAGCATTCAAGGGGCTTATCTTCATCGTTATCTAATTCAGCCTAATGGAGAATTCCCTCAGTGTGCGCCAGCCCACATGTGCTGCTCTGTATTTCTTTGTGTGATTGAATTGGACATAACACACTCTGGAATAGTTTGTTCTGTTTCACATTGAGGAAATGAGGGTCAAGGTCCTCAAAGAGTGAGCTGGCATGCATCACTGTCTCTCTCTCTCCCTCTCTAACACACACACGCTCACAAACACACAAGCTCTTGTACACCTCACAAAGATATTCACACACAGTGGCAGATACACACTCATGTAGCATACACAGCCTGGTGCATGTGGAAGCACATAGACACCCAGAAAATATTCTCTCACACACACTACACACACACTCACACACACACTCACCATCCCCACTAACTGGCTCCTGTGAAGAGGCAGACTATGAGGACACATGTCCTCTACTTTTCTGGGCCTCTGTAAATGTATTCCACAGGTAAGACAGGTCGTTTATCAAGCCGGCTGTGCTGTGCTGAAGTTGAGGGTCTCAGACACAAGCATGCGGCTGGGCGACGGTGGGGAGGGGGGCTGCTGGGTTGGAGGTGGGGGCACGACCAGCAGAAGAGGAACCAAACGGATGACGAATTCTGAAAACTATAGTTTAATGCATTCAAAAGCCTCCTTACCTGTTTAGTCATAGAGTCAATGAGACGAACATACAAGTCCTGCTCTGTCCTAATTCCTGCACAGGACAGAGAGAGACAGAGACAGAGAGAGAGAGAGAGAGAGAATCGGAATGTAAAGCCTTCCTGATTTTACGGGATTTATTCATTCTGACTTCCCTCTGTAAGGCTCCTTTTGAAAACTGAGTAAGTTCTAACTTTTACAAATGACACACTTTACATTATTTGAAAAATGACCTTATTATGTATTTTCACTTTCTTTTCCTCTGTTGAGTCTCACCCCATGTTGGCTCATTTTAAGCGCATAATTGTCAAAACAAATCCAACAGGAATAAACAATCAAATCTTCTAATTAACAGAGAATAGAATTGAATAAACCATTGGAGAGGAGCCTGGGAAATATTTTATTGGTCATTATTGATTGTCTTCTGTCATAAACAAAGTAGGCCAAGGTAGGATATGACTACAGCAAGGGGCACTTTAAAAGACAGCAACACAGCTGATAATAATAAAAAGAATAATAACAATAATAATATCTAAAACATATTTTAGAATCTATTAAATTGAACTTGCATTAAATAAATATACAAAGTACTCGTGAAAGATGCCATCTGTTTTGTTGCTCGGTTGTTTGGCGTATCACTGCTTTTGTTTTCACTCTAAGCCATTAAAAACGAGAGAAGACAAACTCACCGTTACTGTAGAGAAGTTGGAGTCTATAATGGATCCCATTGTTGGTCTTCTCCCCCGTCGTTTCCTATAAGAAAATTAAACCAAACAGTCCCGGTCAAAGCAAGCAAACCAAAAAGCTCCTCCGGGGACTTTTACTGCGTTTCCACGGCTGGAATCCTAAACCTGATATTTTTGGATTATTGACATCTTACATCTCTAACTGTGAGCAAATATAAATTACTCTGCTGAGACACAACGGAGAGAGAAAAGGCTGTAAATTCAATAACTTTTATTCAAAGGATTATATTCGGCAAAGCATTTGGCATTTTTTTTTTAAATTAGCAAAACATTTTCTTCACAAAAAAAAGGCCTTTGAAACTTTACCACTCAAACTCGAATGGCCATAGAAAGTCTTCAGAATGCGCAGCAGTGTCACAGGCCACATTTAAAATAAAAACACACCGCATGTTGCAATTTTCATTCCCAATAAATCAAAGCGTAATGCTGAGATCCGTTATTAATGCTGACGAACAGTAGATGCTTCTAATGAATAATGAACAAGCCGTTACAGGACGCTGCTGAATTAAAGAGACGTTTACAACTGAAACACATTTACTTGAAAACAGCTCAGTAATTTTCCACTTCATCGACTTATCGCAAACTGATTTATATCGATTTTTTTGTTTATCAAATAAAATTCCTTACAAGCCGCAGGAACTGCCGTTGAACAGTCCCAAAAATTAACAGTCAGCGTCATCTCCAGACAGTGGGTACGCAATTCGTTGGCCCTGATAAGATTTAGCTGAAAATGATCTGAATTTGCGATCAATTTAAATAAAAATAAAGGAAAATAAATATATAAGCAGATCCCCATAAATCTTTCAGGAAACCAAATCTACAAAATCACATCAGGGAATCATTGAGGAGCAGAGATCCCCGCTGTGTGCGTCTGTGCGAGCCACTTTGTTAACATGCGTCTGGTAATTTATCACTTTGACTTAATAGGCCAATAACAGCCAGCGTGTCAGTCATCAGTGAGCGATCCACTATTCTCCACAAATGTATTCAACATAAAAAAGGAGTCCCGGGGTTTAATATTAAGTTACAGCGCACAGCAAAACTGATTTGGTGTGATGGTCGTTGTCAAAACTCACCTTTTCCTTTTCTACAAAGTCGACGAAGGTTGTTCTCTCTATTTCCACGGGCTGGCCCTGTCTGTCGTACAGAGCCAGGACGAAGTGGAAGAAGTTGGACTTCCGAAGGTTGGAGGGCGGCTGCTTCTCGAAGTGTGCCCGAGCAAGACCCACTCCGCTGCGGACACAAGCACAAAGCAGCACCGCCGACAACGGATGCGATTAAAACAAATTCAAAGAGAGAATTCACGCAGAAGTAAAACACTTCTGCGTTTGGATAAGTTTGAACCGAGCTGCGCCTCACAACATCATAGTTTATTCTAAAACACGAAAGTAATGGAATGAAAAAATAAACTTTGTATCACGCGCTGTTTACAGTAAAACCAGCGTAAATCAAATGATCTAAAATACGAACTAGAGGTATAACATAATTAAATGTAGGCTACTTTCTTTAATATGATGAGGGTTATTTGGACAGGCCAGTCGCTATTTTAAAGTTAGGCCTGCGCGTATATTTCCATTTTAAACTTGACCAACTTAAACACAGATGGTTTTATTTTCCACAGCAGCGTTCGTTATATTTGAACGTATAAGTAAATCTAAATGCACGTTTTTTATAAACTAATCAGCCACTTGAAGTGAAAAGCCTAAAAACAAACGTGCAAAACACTTTTCACACGACAAACTTCACGTACGCCTGCAGCATTTGAGCCACCGCTGGTTTCCGTCCAAAAATAAGTAGAAAAAAAAAATGTCTATCGTGTTGGACTTAAAGCTAAAAACTTAAAGCGGCGGTTCTCCGACATCTACATCCTCTGGGAACGCACGCCGCCCCAAGTGACACCGGCGCTCCGTCTTTAATACCGCAGTCATAACACTGCTCTCCCCTGCATGGTCTCCACGCCCCGGAGTCAGCGCAGCGCCAAGGCCGCCTCGGGCTCACCTCTGGGCGGCTGTGTTGGCGTCCAGCACTCCGGCGCCCTGCATCCATGTCCGAACCGCGTTCATCCCGGCCACCATGGGCTCTTCTTTCATACTACTCCCACTCCTCTGGATGCTCTCGTGGATGCCAAACATCAAAACGCACCTTCACACAGTCGCTATCTCTCTCTCTCTCACTCACGCTCTCTCTCTCTCTCTCTCTCTCTCTCTCTCTCCTCCTCTTCTCGGCTCCCTCCTTTTCCTGCCTCCCCTCCTCTTCTTGCTTCGCGTTTGATCGCGCTGTCACAGGAGCAAAGTGGCGTGGTCTATTTCACTTCGCGTTTAGTTGCGCGTCTGTAATTCTCAAAGTAAACAAAAGATGCGACATGTGTGTGGGGGGAGGGGGGAAGCTGTCAGCATCCAAGGTTAGGTGCACCTCATGTCAGCGATCCCAGAAGTACAAAAAGAAAAGAAAAAAAAGAGCGGAGGGGGAAGAACCAGCAGCAGATGTTAAGATGAAGAGCGTGAGAAAAAAGCGCAGGATGAGAGGCGGCTGTACGTTGGCGACAGGCAGGCAGGCAGTCCTCCGGATCAAGGTGCAGTTGGCAAAAACACAAATGTCACTTTTTTTGGTGTCACAAACAGTCCAGCGGGCGACAGAAAAAATGCGTTCAGCCTCGGTCGCTCCGTGTCTTCATTTACAGCCTCCTCCTCCTCCTCCTCCGCCTCCTGTGCGCGGATGGGCGAGAATGGAAGATTACGCACAATTAAGACGCAGTCCTGGGTCTCCGCGGCTCCGCTCCTAATCAACTACTCCTGCTCGGGTGGTTTGCGCTCTTTCCTTCCCTGAGGAATCACTTTTGGACCGCGTCTCTGGGATGCCAAACAAGAGAGAACTAGTAGGTGAGGGGGTGTGGTCTGAGAGGCGAGCAGAAACGCCCCCAAACACGGTTAATAACGCGGACAATCAGCTGTCCACCAACCCGACCAGCACGCTGCCCGCCAGCCGGCCCGCCTGCCTGCTGTCTCCGCCTCGTCCCACACTGTGTCCCGCCCCAGACACTTAGTCAGAACCTGTGCACGGCGTATCTGTGCGCGTGTGTGTGTGTGTGTGTCCTCTTGTGCAGGTATAGTTGACAATTACGCATTCACAACTTTCCCGCTGCTTCAAACTATAACTGCCCATCAGTGATCCATAATGGCACGACTCCCACCCAATGCAAGAATGAAGATGTCTGCAAGGGCTCATCTGTTCGCTTGGTTGTCACTTGAGCTGCGGTTATGAAAATATAACACAGATTCAACATCTGTCTGCGAAACAGGACTAACAGAAGCCGATCGAATTGTTAAACGCGCAGGAGATAAACACAGATTTTGTGTTGTTATTTCAGCCTCGGTGAATGGAGCAATTTATGAACGAGTAGGCGAAATGGGTCAACACCAATCAAAAGAGTTGGCAGTGATGTTTCATTTTTTTTTTTACATTTCGCTCGCGTGTGGTGTTTTCTTAATGGAAAATGACACATGGCGACATTATTGGAACGTTCGTGTTTTCGTTTTCTCTTGAGCTAAAGTAAAGTGCAAGTAAGTTTCGGCTCACAAAACCCTGGCAACAGCTGCACAGATTTTCTGTTACAGCCTGAGAGTTTAAATGAGCTTTGTTTCGACACACTTATGATGAATTCACTGGAAATACGAGTATTACAGCGAAAATATCTCTTCTTCTGTTTTTTTTCTTCTTTTTTGACAAACGCTCAAAAACAAGTACAATAAAAAATGTATAGCATTTTCATAGCTGCTCACACAAGCATGAAACTGCATACCGGGTTCACATATGCATGAACACTATCAATTACATGGTCACAGCCAAGTTCAGCTTGGAGAAACTGGGGATGTTCCATCTCCCCTCATCATAGGTTCCCCTATGATTACAGGGTAATTTTAAATTGAATTGTCTGGGGGGCATCTGTTCAATCAGGATTCTTTTGGTTCATTATAATGAAACGGGAAGAATGGGAAAGTCATTTGTATCAGAAACGCATCTATGAAAAATAAGCGCTGATCCACAATTTTGTTGGAATGTCTTATTTTGCGCACGAAAGTCCACAATTTAGCAAAATCGTATACGAGATTCGGGTTAGCTGGTGGAGGAAATGCACACGATTACGCGTTAGATATTATATTTTGTACACACAAAACTAATTAGGGCTTTACTTTCATATTAGGAGCAGTATGGCATTTCACACTGTCACACCATCATACTGCAACAGTAAAATTGAAGTAAGAGTCTGATAAATGCCATAAACGGTCAAGGTGAGACACCAAACCCCCGCAATCATCTCATCATTGTCTATAGCTGTTTATTTATGTCTCCTGCTGTGGGAGGAGAAATGTGAGCACCCTGCCATGTGAGTACACCCTACAATAAATAGTGATAAATAAAAGCAAGGCGAGACAAAATGTCTCTCGCACTCCCTCACTTTCATGCAAAGAGACAGGCACACGCACACGCACGCACACGCACACGCACACACACACACACGTTCAGAGTTATCCTTCAGCACATTTGTTTGATTGTAGCTGCTCTCTCGCCATGATCTGTCTGCCTTGGTCGGCATGCGGGGCAGCGCGAACAGTCGAGCCCCTGGGGTGACATATATTTATATCCCCCCCAGCACCAACACACACAAACACACACACACACACACACACACACACACACACACACACACTGATAGCCCAAATATCACCGCCCCGGTATCCAAAAACAGAGATGTCAGTTGGGGCTCGATGATCCCATCATGTTAATACAGTGATTTACTAACTCCATGTCACCCACACATACGGTTTGCAAAATATCTTTGGCTATTACGCACAAGCTGGAATGCGCATACACTTATGCCAACGACGTGAACGTGTGTGTGTGTGAGAGTGTGTGCGGTGTCCTCATATGGGAACGTTATTAAACAGAGGTAACTCTACTCTATGAGACATTTTGAAGTAACGGTGATCAGAAAGCCCACCGGCAGCCTCCTGTACAACCACCAGATGTTCTCGTAAATCAAAAGGTTGGGTTGATGATAATAATGGCCTGATTGAATAGAAGAGCCATAAAATAGGCTAGTTGTAAAAAATCAGGCATACGCTTATGAGAACGAGCCTTATGTCTGACAATATGCTCTGTATTCGACATAAAAGGCGATACATATAGGTATGATAATTCAGATGTGTAGTTTAGCGCTTAGAGTTTACTGCATAGTAACATACAACAATGCAATTAAAAGTATGCATACACAAGTCATGTTTGTGGAGAAATGCGCTGATAAAAACCGTCAGGCATAAGAGAACAAATACGCGATATAAATAATCGAGTATAATGATCAATTATTTCAAATTTGAATTTACTTTGTCTTCAATACAGCTTAAAAATGCCTAAATATGACCTCTGCCACGGCAATTCCGCTCCGTACGAGGACCAAGACACCCACTCACACTATTTAGTGTAATACTGCCATCTAGTGAAATTCAAAACACATTGCACGACTACATTTCTAGCTTCCACAATTAGAAACAGCATGGAGACACATGCCAAATGAGTCTGTCAGGAGATAAAATATGGTAAAAAATGTGGACAATGACACATAATTTGTAGATTTATAAATTCAACCTACGAATATCATTGATTTTTAATAGGCTACATCAAATCAGATTAATCACATGGATTATTAGAATGAATTTTCAAGTGACCATCTGCAGAATATTTGACATTTTCCTGTCTTTAAGTACTCAAGTTAAGTTATTTTTAAATCAATATAAGTAACATTTTAATATCAAATGAATGCCATTAAATGAAATGGGAATGTGACCAAATGGCAGTTTTCATTAAATAATGCACTTCTTTTAGTGCCTTTTAGTTCAAGTCTTTTCTCAGTTGAGTTTCTCTTCTCAAACCTCTGCACCCATCCATTATTTATACCACTTATCCATGTCACATGGATGGACCTCTGTCCATTCAAAACCAAATATCAAATAGCCTCATTCAATATCTAGTGAGAAGGCTGGGCATCTGCAGACAAACAGACAGGAGTTGTTTTTGACTTTGTTTTTGAATCTGCCTCTCTTCTTTAGGACAGAAATACACATCCACAGTTGGTTGCTAATATTTTTCTCTGCATTTATGCTGAATACGTGAACGGCAAAAATACATGAAAAAGGATTTTTGATACAAAATATCCCAATTGTAAATACATAAAAATATGGTTTGACTATAAAATCTAAACCTCTACAAAACTAAGCACCGTTTTGAATGTTTTTAAGCAAATGTTTTATATGTATCTGTGAGTATTTCACAGATATAGTGTTAGTGTATAGTTAAAAATTCAATAGTGTCTGACGTCGGAGATTCTCCCGGTAGGAAAAAAGGAACATTAGCTTCTAATAAAGTTATTTTAAAAAAAGAAAAGAACATCAGCTTCTGGCTAATTATATATCATTGTCCGCTTATATCATGTTAAACTTTTTGAATGCAAATGAAATGTTCGTTGGTGTTTTTTGCAAACTGTTGCATCACATAAAGTCAACCAAAAAATTCTTACTTTATTGTAGACGTCCTCTTTATCGCTGACAGACATTTTCTGACAGCTAACCTCCACGTTCCTAGCTGGCCTCCAGCTAGCTTGGTACGTATGATGCCGATTTGGCTAGCAGATTCTATTTTGAACAAACTTTATTTACAAATAATAAACTTAACACAATGATAGTTAAATTACTTATAAATATATCAAATATCCAAAACTGTACCAAGATGTTAGAAAGGATGAGTGAAAGTATTTCTAGTATATTGAAAAGAAAAACAAAAAAATACAACATATTATTTTGCACATAGAATATGTATTTTTAACAATGTTATTGGAAATATTACTCCTGTCTTTTTGTCAGGTTGTCCAGAAATTCTTCCACCTATAGTAAGCAAAATTGAACAGCTTAATTTGAATTTAAGTTAATGATCTCTCACAGCATTTTATGGTGCTATTATTTTCAATATCCTCCTAAAAAAACATGAGTCTGAGCTACCATCAGGCTGCATTGGAACAAGCAAGAAAACCTCTGTTTACCAGTGGTGTACATGTTTTGCGTGTGCATATGTTGTGTACTGACAACGGTGAGGAATATGCAAACAATTTGATCTTGAATCCAGGATTTCACTTGCACCCTCTGACCTAAATTAATCAGATATACACTCTGTGTGTTGTTCTGCAGATATAATGTGGTGCCTCAAGGGAAACGCAGCAGTGCATCATTATAGCAAGCCTGGAGTCAAGGTCATGGCTGACTGTAACACTAGCACTGCTTATGTACCATTAATTAACTTCATTGGGGTCTCTTCTATCCCAAATCTCCCTGTTTGCTTACCTTCTGTATCTCTTTACACGGCGCTTTTTGTTGTGAGCCAGCTGCTCGTGTCATTGAGGTGAAATGTCTGCTTCGACTTATGGAAATGTTTTCAGTTGCTGAAAAATATGAGCGTGTATTATGTTAAGCCTATTCATAAAGGTGGCAATTCTAAATGGTTTAAAATCAATTTTGGACACAGTTTAAGGATCTTTCACAAATTACCTCTTTTATGATAGGTGATCTGCACATACTGTATCCAGATGTGGTGATGCAAGTCAAATATCCCAGAAATGCATTACAATATACAGCAGATTCCAATCAACATTCTACGGGAAATGGCAGGACACAAGCAGAAATGTTCCCCAATATGCAGCTTTTGTAAACTGTCCCTTTTGACCAAAAAGGGCTTAAATCACTTCTGCTTTTGGTGACAGGAAAATGAAGAGTCACCCCAGCTGACCAGGATAGACAACTCCAACAGATTTTATTGTATTGTGTTTGTTCCTTTGACTTTTCTCACATGTGATCTGGAATTTTGATAATGACTAATTCCATGTACTTGGTTCTCTAATAGCAGTGGTGGAATTTTGCAGGGTCTTCAGTTTTATACACGTACACTTAGGAGTACGATCACACTTTCAAGTTTAATTTGATGCTCGGTAATATGTTGCCTTTAAATGCAGAATGTATACTTCTTGTATCAAACAACAGAACATTTCCTGTTGGAAATTACTTTCATATGACTTTTTCTTTTTCTTTTTTATCGTTTAGGATTTTTTTTAAAACTAAAAGGCTGTTATGCTGTTATACCATGTGAGAAATAAGATTATTTGTTATTCAAGCAGGCTGTGTGTGTGTATGGTGGAGTGTTGGAAACTTCTAAAACTTTCTGAAAGCTTTGGGAATAACACTACAATTTAAAATAAAACTCTAGTGTTTAAAAACGTAGGTGCATTAATGTTAACTCAAGGAATAACAAAACATGACCGTTTTCTTGAGTGTTATGTACATTTATTTCTTGAACTGTAAATTTCAGAAACAAAGATTTTTAATGTAAACCGCCTCACAGCCTGCCCTGTGGTGCTGACAGTTGAACTGGTGCAGACCACTAGTGTGAAAACACTTGCAGGAGTTGCTGTTTGCTTACAGCTGGTGAAGGCTTTAGAGTGGTTGCCAAGTATTTTTCTGCGCCTCCAACGTGTTGTCATCATATTTGTTTTTATATAAATTAGCAGTGGGCCGATGCTGTCAGTGCTCTACCACGTGCATGGCACTGCTTCTGTACTGTTGAGGAAAGTAGTCACTTCCTGTGGTTAGAACGCTTTGGCTTTGGAGATTCCAGCCGTGATTATTGATGGACAGTTCAACTCCCTCAGTGGTTTAGTGGTCACTGTCTGGCTCTTGCTGTAAATCATCACAATAGCGTGTTAAAAACCCTTTCTGTGTTTAGGAGCAGTTAGCATCTTACTTCATGAATTCTGAGCCGCCAGTGCCCTATAGCTATTCCTTATGTGATCTAATCTAATTTACCCAGTTTGTCATTTGTGAGTTGATCCATAGTGAATATAAACCTTTATCTCTTCAGTGCCCAGATGGCTTTTTATATTGTGCAACAGATGTCAGGATGTAACATCTTTAAAACTGTCTAAGAAGGCAATAACACAACAAAAGAGATGAGAAACACGATGGTTGAATCCATTGAACCGTTGAGACACGATGCAAAAAAATAAAAAGAACACTGACTTCTTCAGAGATATGATGGCAAATAATCGTATGCATAACAAGAACTTCCAGATTCCGACAACTACATGGGTCATCCCAAACAGAAATCAAAGATGGCCACAAATGAACACTATGCCTAAATCATCATGCATGGTGAGTATCTTTCATTTTATTGATTGAATTGCTATGAGTAATAACACAGATGAATACAGAATGGTACTGTAATACTATTACAGTACTATTACGATGGAATAGTAATATGATACTGAAATCAGCCTATTGTTTATTGGTTCCAGACAAGAAGCTAAGGTGTTCCTGTGACAAACAGAAAAGCTCAAGATGTTGAGATTGGGATTCTCAAACTGTGGTACGTGTATTGCCAGTGGTCACCTTATATTGTAGGAATGATTAATTGAACTAATCTGAACTTGTGAAATGCACCAAAGTAAAGAAAGATCCCCCCTAGCCTCATTCGCGTGATAATAAAATCATAATTTCTGTGAATGGGATGACACTAAGGTAATGAAGGAGAAAACACTGCTGCATTTAAGTGCTTTATTGAATCACATATATACATATATTCAGAATAGATAAATATTACATACATTATGAATAGATGATGATAAATAAAAGTTTAAAAAAGACATCTTATAGAGATGATCATTTTTCTACATGTTCAGAGTGGATTGCCATTCATTTGGTTGCATTCTTTGCCGCTGACGTTTATTTGCCTTCCACCCGTTCCTCTTCCTCAGGCTGTAACAAAAGATACAAATAATAAAGCAACTAGCAATCTGAAGTTATCCCAAGGATAAGTGTCCAGATAAGCTGGCTAAATTTCTTAACATTTCGTCCTCTCTTTTTTTTTCCCCCCAACACATTCCAGGGTTGCTAACTGAAGCCAACTTTCCATCACTTCCAACTCTCTGACAGTTTATTTTGAACATCATTTATAGGGCAGTGTGTTTCAAGTTTTACTGAATTTTCTGGATGACTGATGGGACCACAGCCCATGGGAACCCATTCAAATATGGAACATTGACGGAGCTTCAAAGGTTTGTTCTTGGTTTTACTTAGCAAGGCTATTACGGTCACCGAGTAAGACAATGTATCACCTTTTCCTTCACTGTCAGAGTTTTTATTTTTTAAGTAATCCTACTGGCTTATTAATGAAAAAAGTTCAACTCCGAAAAGTGCTCAGTTAAAATTATTTCAAAGCAACTGGCCAATGTCCACAAGGAGACTGACAAACTCCTCTGTTGGGAAAACAGGTCATACGTGATGGTATTTGCGATATTTGCCGAGCCTTGTTATGATTTGATTGATGATCTCTAAAACGGGAATTAATGTTCATGTTGGTTAACAGGAAATAGAAAAAACGTTGATCAGAAACTATGTTTTTTGGGGTTTTTTTAGGTAGATAGAGAGGTTTTCTGTATGCCATAAATATGAATGAAAATGGAATTGTTTGATTTTGACATCTTGTGGACACGGCCTTCGTGTTTTTTTTTTATGGTAGTGATGATTTGCCATGACCATAACATCTCCTATTTATGTTGTTCAAACACAATCCAGCAAGAACATCAGCATTGATAAACAGAGTGCCCACCAACAGTATGCATGGACATATTTTCAAAATAAAAGGTGGGAGGGCGCTGACCTGTACTGGCTCCATTCGCTCCATTGGGAGTTAAAGAAAGCATCCTTGGCCCGGATGCAAACAAACTTCGCGCTTCGCTTGACTTTAAAGTGGCAGGTATCTGTGGAGTGGATCAGCTCGCTCTAAGAGCAGAAAACGGAGGACAAACAATACATTAGTGAAATACATCAGTCAACATACAGTATAAACCTCAAAGACAGGACTGGACGCAAAGCTTGGAGCTTCTGACACAAACAGAATTTGGGTTGGACTCTTATAATGTTATTATTGTGTGTGATCACTGTTCATTCAGGATCAAATATCATAGTTTATTACCTCGCTAATGTAATGTTTTTGCTTTAGTTTGTGAGTTCACAGTACGAATTAAAAATGTATAGATTGATTATTTGAATTTGGAGGAGAGATTCTTGAAAACATTAAAACAGATACAGGGACAAGAATTTTCACTTCTTGTTATGATAGCAAAATCTGAATTTTTACCATTATGTCATTATCCTTTTACACGTCTCACCTTCATGACTTTGCAGTCAGTGCACGGATTCCCACGCCTTCTGCATTTAAACTGTGTAATCTGGAAGATGAGGGGGAAGTAGGAGTAAGGGCTGCTCCAGGACCTCGGATAACTCCATTGGATCATGGTTTTATTAATTTTACTGATGCTCACTTTGCCAGGTTTCACTGTTGAGGGAGAAAGCAACAAGACAAAATGACTCTGACTCATTTCTGATTTACACACTTGACAATAATTCCTCCCATTCGTGACCAGTCTCTTACCAATCTCAGACAGGTACAACTTTTTGGAGTATTTCTCTAACAGGTAAAACTCGGACTTCACGTAGATAGAGATGAAGATTGGCTTGGTCTCCTCAGCGTAGGGACAGTGCTTTTGGTCCAGGCAGGAGAGCCCGTGTCCGCTGCTGTCCACCGAACAGACGAAGACATGTTTACCTGAAGAGCACGTCCAGCGCTGAGCAACAGTATCCATAGAACACAGGACGTCATTGTCATCTGCGACACTACAAAACAGAGGTCAAAAAAGTTTGGACTTGAAATTCCTTTTTCTGTTTTGGTCAAAAGATGAACAAAAAACTCCACGGTCTGACCTTGACCTTTAATAACCTTTCTTTAAAGGGGAATTCATTGAAACATGGGCATCTCCGCTGTGTTTATGTTACTCAGATGGTGATCTTACCGTTGAGCTCTGATCAATGCTACTTTTCCAGAACGGATAGGATTCCAGATCCAAGAGCAATGGAGCTCTCCGTCGTGGTTGTGAGCAGAGCACTTCATATACTCTAATAAGACAAATCACACACACTCACACACGGGCACATGAACAACACATCATTTATCCAAACTCTGCAGCTAAATAATAATTAACAGCAATAATTAACAATAATTATTCTGCCTCAAAAGACCACTCAGGTGTTTTAGGTTACCTTGTTCACTTTTCACAAGAATTCTATTTTTGTTGAGCTCTTGAATCAGGACCACAGTGTGGTTGAGGGTTGATCCGTCTCTGTTGTGGCAGGTGTAGTTGCCTCCTCCGAAGCTTTCATCCAGCTGCACCACGTACGAGTTCCCTCTCTGTGTCGTCTCTGCTCCATCCTTCTTCCAAATGATGTCCCGTCCCTCGTCTTCTCTCCTCATTGCCTCCTCTGGAGACTCCAGGCAGCTCAGCTGGTAGAGACCCAAATCCCCATTCACTTCAATAACCAGGACTGGAAGGAGGAACACACAAACACACACTCATTTTTAGATATTTCATTGAATCTAATTCTTGGCGTGAATGACGTAGTCTCTTAATGATCAAACCTACCATTCGGCTGAAGAGTCCAGTGGCCCAATGGATTTTGGCCTTTGACTTGTTGGAAGCATGCAAAGATAATGATGACAACAAAAAACTGCATCTAAATAATAAGAAACAGTTGTTATATTTCTCCCCACCAGACCAACAATGATAGGAACAATACAGATCAAATAAGAAAGTAAAGATCTTTTTATCATTATTTATATAATTTAAGCTTTCTCACATCCACCTATTGGATACAAGAAGTGATCCGCACAATTTCTATAATGCTAACATGACACCCATTTGACCAAAGGCGTTTAATGGTGAACTCTCAGGGCATAAATGCTGATTTTCTGACCGCCAGAACTCAGTCAGACAGAACCCAAGCAGCTGCAGTACATGGACACCCAATCACCAGTAAACAAAACATGTCCAATGGATGCACATGTTAGGTATCAACTGAATCCACGATCCTACTCTCACATTATATCCATGCCATGGATGTTATCTATACCAAGCGGAAAGACCAGAATAACAACATCAAAAATTCTAATACATAAACAACAATTACACATGTTGAGTAAGTTTGATATTTTAAAAACAAGCACTATGTTTTTACATCCTCACTGCAGGTTATAGTGTATTTATTCTACATATATTCATTTTGCCAGAAAGGTCTTAAGGATAGCTTGTAAACAAAGAGTAATTGTGATCTTACCGTTTCCCCAATATCCTTCACTATGAGAATCAAATGCCAGTGTGTGAGGTTATATATGTATGAGTGGCTGACATTTGGGACAAATTTCCCCGCAGAGAAAAGTCCAGACAGGAAGCAGTTCACTTTCTAACTCCATTGTAAACAAACAGAGGCATGTGGCCATTGTACCTTTTACCCACTTCCACTTTCTGTGTTTGCCTCATCCATTCAGTCCAGACATTCTTTTATTCAGATTATCCATAACACACTGCAGAGGGAGATTGAGATATATGAGTTTGGGGTATTTTTGGGGTGTTGAAACTCTCTGATTGTAAGTGTCCAAGCCTGTGGGTGTAAAACTGTGTGACTTCACGCTGTCAGGGATGATGTAAGGGCAGACATTCTTGCATTTTCATTTTCATTTAGAGGCGGAACTTTCATGACACAATGACACCTGAACAGGTTAGACAAATAGTTGTGACCACGGTAGCATTTGTTTTTGCTCTGCTGTTTTTTTTTTCATTTTCTCATGACATGTGCTTGATTTGGGCATCACAGGAAACACTGAATCCATCATTTGAGAGAGGAAAAAGGCCTACAAATACCACTGTGTCAGATAACGGTCACTAAATGTACAGGAAATTAAGTCATGCGCATAAATCTACAGGATTTTTACTGAGATACCATAGAGAATAAATTACACAGACTTACATAACTACACCACGGCTGCTCTCTATAGCCATATTAGCTCATATTATTGATATTATTAATTATGCACTATCTGTCCATTCTTCCATATTAAAGCCTATGGTCTTATTCGGTTCCGAGTGTAAGCTTCAACTAAACACTGAACAACAACACTGATGGCCTTCTGACTATGTAAATGGTAAATGGACTGCATTTATATAGCGCTTTTCTAGTCTTGAGAGCACTCAGAGCGCTTTACAATGTTTGCCTCTCATCCACCCATTCATACACACATTCACACACCGACATCGGGAGCAATTTGGGGTTAGGGTCTTGCTCAGGGACCTTCGACATGGACAGGCAGGGATCGAACCAGCAACCCTTCGATCATTAGGCGACCACCTTACCACCTAAGCCACGTCGCCCGTACTGTAATGTATTTATATATATATGTACTACTAATATATTTTAGCGTGATGTCATTCATATAACTCTAAATATTGATTGTGTTTATCTTTTGTTGTGATAACGAGTGTCATTTATTGTCATGGGATTGCCATTGGGAAATATCTGACTTTTCATGGCGCACTTCAGATATTGGTTCAAACAAAGAGGTGAAGGGTCAATAATGTGTAGTTTCCCAATTTGAACTTGAGCACTGCAGGAAACAATATGTACGACATGCCTGTGCACACAGCATTACAATCAATGGTGATTCCTGTTAAAGGAGATGAAAAACGTGGGAGGCTGACAGCGGGGTAACATCCTTTTTAAAAGAATGACTAATGTTAGAGTTTCACTCAGTCCCCTGAATGCTCTTTTAACATCCCTGTGTTTCAGCAAAAACTAACAGCTATTAAGGCAGAGGTGAGGCTGAGCTCTTTCCCAAATAATAATATAATAAATTAAAGAGTTGATATTTCTTTTTTTGTGAACGCATCAGAGCGATTTTTTTGAAAGTTTCTTGTTTTCCAGTAAAATACATACTATTTCTACATACTATTGTTTCTTTCAATTTCATGCAAAAACGTGACTTATGATCACATTTTTATGAGATTAAGCTTTTTCTTTTACTTTCATTAAGATTTTATGATGAAAATAAAGCATTAACACACAGTTGATGGTGTGTTGACTGCTAAACGTTGCTGCTTTCAGTTCCATGAGAAATATCATCTACATTAGCTTGTAACTTGTGACTGCATATTAATAGAAACCAAGAAAACAAGGCAAATATTCCATACGTGTTAGAATATACAGTGTATAATACATGTTGCAGTAGACCTGTGTAGTACATTGTAACATAACTGTCACTGTCAGTCATGAACCCCAGGAGCGAAACCTGATAAGTGCAGAAAGAAGGAACAGAAACTGTTCCTACCGTGAGAATATGATAACAAGGGAATAAAAGACACAACAATCAAACAAACAAACAGGTTGGATGATGGGACGTAAACAAGAACAAAGACAAAAAGTTTCTGATGCTCTGTTCCATGAAGAGCAAGCCAAACAGTATTGAAACAAATTAAGAAGTTTCAACCACACAAAACGTTTCACGACACAACAGATGTGCATTGAAACTCACGGTGATAGAGACATTGGCATCATTTTTCAGCACACTGTGACGTTCACACAGTACATTAATATATACTGTGTATTCTTCTCTACTGAAATGACCAATGATGTGACTGCATCTTTGAATCAGCTTTTGCGGGATGTTTTATGCCTTTACTAATTTAGATTTGAATGCCTTCCGCTTTGTCAAAATTACTTTAATTGCTCACGAGCACTGAACTGAAACGGATTTCAGGATATGTATTGTATGAAATTGTAAGTTAACAAAGCCTTGATAATTTTACATGGACTTTTCTATACGTCTCCCGTCTGTCTATATAGTACTACAAAAGAGCCACTAGATGTCGCCAAATAACTAACTGTGATAGGTGTAAGCCATCGGAGCAGCCTGCCAGCCAGTGAAAAGCTGTCAAACCAGTTGAATCTTTCAGAGATTCTGTCCATTAATTCGCCACTGTGTAATGAGCACAGATGTGCTATCATACATACACATGTGCCCTTGTTTTGGTACAGCTTCATATTTAACTGAATAAGGCTGGTGTCCTTGCTTGAGTGTCCTGTCAGTGCTGTGCAGCTGTTGAGCATTACACGGCTGGCTAACAGGCACTCCATGGACTTGTGATCTCTGGCTCTGTGCTGGAATGACTCCCAGATGCTCCAAACCGAAACAGCTGGAATGAGATCAGTGCAATGATCTCATCGCTGTGAGTGATGGAAAATCTGAAAACAAAAGGGGAAGGAGACAGTAATGAAATAATGAATGTGTGTGTGTGTGTGCAAGTGTGTTGAGATTACCTTGCAGGTAATCCTATCTGCATGGACTTCTTACTTTTGTGCTAATCCATACGGACAATAGAGATGACACATGCAAAGTTCTTGACAATTACAAGTGCATTGTTAATACAGTCAGAATGAGGTGGTTTTCTTTACGCTTAAATAACATTTGCATGTGTGTGTGTGTGTGTAGTTTAGAGGATAATCCTTCAAGATGTGTATATAGTTTTCAAGGGTCCATATCATATAGTCCTCATCCACCATAATAAAGATATGAATATACTGAACACAGCTATGAATGAATTTTGTAGAATAATATAAACATAGCATTACAATATACAGTTGTTACAGTATAAGCAATCCATGCATACACAGAAAGTAAAATACCTAAATCTTTGGATGCTGGCAAAAACTGGAGCAGGACATTTTGAGATGGTCAGGAATGGCTTACAAATATGAAAAGTTGGAACAGATGAAAAAGAGGAGGGCAAATTATTCCAGTCAAATACTATCATTATTGAATTATTGGAGTACTAAAGACAGGGGCACGTGTAGGGAGTCAGATTTTATGGCGGGTGTGTATTGCGTGGAGTTAACTGCCAGCCCCGAAAATGTGCCCCAAAGAAACACTTTCAACATCTTTAACTCCCACAATTTCCAACATTTGTGGACAATTATATATAGACTCCTAGAGAAATTTGCTGTCTCTCACTCAGTGTAGCTCTCATTGTGACATGATTTACGGTTTTGTAACAAATCCACCCAAAGTGAACAGAATGCTGGCCAAAACTCTCACAGACTGCCGTGTTAAACTGAGCTTTGAAGTTCTTCTCAAAAACAGAGACGAAGGCTGTATTTGAACGGTGACAGCTCCTTAACTGTAAACAGTAGGCACATATAAAACACATCATTGTCTTTTTTAAAGTCTAGGTACGCTCTCGGTGATAAAACATAGGACATAGGACATAGGACATAGTTTTCAAGTAGTGAGGGGATTCGTGAGGGGAGGTTTTGGCTTTTAAACTGAGGTCTGCCCAGGCTTACACAGGGGATGGCCTGTCCCTTTCCTCACTCTACTGCAGGGCCCCGGTCACCACGGCAACCAGCATCTCCACAGGTGAACGTGATTAAGCTGTTTGTGGGCAGAAGTGGACTAACCTGACTCTGATTGGTTAAGTAGACCGCTTAACACTCGGTCTTCTTTACTGTTTTATGGCCGATCAACACAGCTATTACTAATGATGTGTAATTATTACCGTAACAATAATTAATCATAAAAACATAATTCTATCATCATCAATTATCCAGGATACACAAATTCCCGTTGTCATTATTGTTATTCATGTCTTTCATCTTTAGGGAAGCACTCCTGTGTGTGGGGAATAACTGGTCGTTTCCTGGAAAGTCATTGGAATGACACCTAAAGTATATAGGGTATGTCTCTGGGTATTTCACTTATTCACACCTACACATCCACACCTACACCCACACACACATAGAAACACACAAAGACACAAAAACAAGCCTGCAGCAATAAATAACGGCTGAAAATCACTTTCCACGTCACACAGAGTAATTGCCCATTATATCACCTCTGTGTCCTTTATATGATCGATTTGACAGAATCCCCGTTACAAAGTGGCTGGATGTCCTTTTGTGCGCTGAATAATGAATATTTTACTCCCTAATTAATAGAAGTTCCCTCTCCTAATATCAATAGATGCAGGTTATCCCCCTTATTCACTTGATGGCTCCAACAGTTTTATAATTCACTGTTTGTTTATAATAAGTAGGTTTTAATTAAAACTTCAAGGACCAAACAACAAATCCCTCTTCAGAATAAATTAGAGAGTTTATTAAGTTTTAAAGAGTTTCCCTGCGAACGAAGGGTTATTAATGGAACCAGCGTCCCGCACAGTCATACTCTCTATCGTCCTCTCACAGGGCTGGTGCAGCACCATTTATCGTCCCCTCTCAGATGAACAAGGGCATTGAAGGGTGGCCTGATGGAGAGAAGGTGCAGGTGGAGGAGTTTTAAGAGCTTTATATCACCGTCTACCAGACAACCTATGGTGTTTTACCTTCAACACTGGGGATAGTTGCTCTAGAAACTTATAATTGTGGCAAACTTTTTTTTTTTTTTTTTTAATCTGTGACTGT
>OMNV01007753.1:36910-95718 GCA_900303265.1 Brotula barbata | reverse complement strand
TCTGTGACTGTTCTGAAATGGGAGAAAGTCTGATGATTTAGCTCCAACACAAAGACCAAGATGTTCATGGGGATTGGTGGTGACTGTCAATAAACCTCTGGGCTGAGTGAATGAACTGTAATGACCGTCAAAATTAGCCTAAGCGACAAAGGCACTTCTTCTTTTTTTTTTGTCCAGCTGAAGGAGAATTTTAACAACGGGTGAGTCGAGCAGGAGAGGAAGAATCAATTGAAAAGTGGACATCGATTGTTTCCATTGTGTATTCAGAAGTAAGATACGATTATAGGATGAGAATGACTGCACTCTGGCAGCTTTGTCCGAAAAAATTGTTGATGTTTTTTGTGGGGGTTTTTTTGGATCAATAAGGAGGAACGGACACAGACAGAAACTCTTCCCCTTTTTTGTTTCTCAATAATGACCGTCTGCATGACTCTTAGACCATAGCAGCGTTTCACGTTGCAGTAATTGGAATCTCACTCTCTCTACTACCACTTGGATTATTGTTCAGGACCGTGCTGAATTGTGCCAAACGTGCCATATTAGTTTCAGCGAACTGCACTGGGACATTTTACCGGAGCCCCGCGTGTCCCTCTGTATGCCAGCGGAGGATAGATTTTCCATTTTAAAACCCTGTGTGTGGTGTGTGGGATGCAGCTTTATCTGTTAGTGCTTCCTGCTGTGGGTGGTACTATGAACAAGAAAGCTGGCGCGGGGACAAAACGTTTGCTATTACTGTCAGACAGCTTTATCAGACTGTGTCATGAGGTCAGTAACAGTAGTGCGAGTGCATGTAGTGAATACATCTAAAAATCAAAGAGGACAAATTTGTTTTGACTGACTAATCAATGATAAAGTGTTATTTTCAGCGTCCGCCTCTAACAGAGACATCAGAGAGCCGAATAGACTTTCTGGCTCTGATTTAAGTGACTCCACCTTTGGCCTAGCTTATCCAACACTGTTATCTCCATGTGGTAGGCAGGCTGCCAAGCTCCACACCAAAGTGTTGCGCTTCCTTCCTTCTTATTTTTGTGTTATTAATGTGTTTCTTCCTGTGCTTGTGTCCTCACAGTGGCACAGGTCAAATGTCTGGAGCCTCCTCAGGAGATCTTGGCATTGTGCCTGGGAGTCTTTTCACCAGGAAGTAAAGCCGTTGAAAACTGAGCTCACACAGACGAAGCCAACGTGAATCTCACCTTGGCAACATCAAATACCTTTTGCGTGTTCTGTAATAATGTCGGAGTGATAACAAACAACGATTGTCGTGTCTGTTCCTTGGAGACGGGTTGACTTTATTATTTTTCTGTTGAAGCTTCCCGTAATCCTTTTGCGACCCGGGAGGTAATCCTGTTTGAAGCATGGATTTCTCAAGTTTGTCCCATTGCATTTACACACACACACACACACACACAAACACACACACACGCTGAATTGTTTTACTCTCCTCAGCTCCATCCCACCTTATTTGTAACGCTCATCACAAGAAATTTGTACGTTTGACTAAAGGCTGTGCATCAAATAAGACGTAATTCTGGATCAAAGATGCCATGTTTAATTAGTGGTATTTTTGGCCAGCACGATCCACGTTATGGACTATTTCAGTCCTGCCACGTGGGCTGTTATTTGGAGAACTTGACGAGGCTGTGCCAGTGAAATGTCAAATGTCCAGCGCGCAACCTCCTCAGAGGCGTCGTCACTCCACTTGGATTGTTTCTCTCACGTACGTCACAAACAGCTCCAGTGAGATCTGAGCGGTCATGTGATTCGCTGAAATGGAGGTGCTGCTGGTGGGTCAGAGCCAAAGAGTTTGACCACATGGAACCTCCCAGAAAGTGTTAGAATTCAATCTGGATCAAGACAAAGAAAGACGTCAGTGCAAGGTGCAAATATGAGTAGAATTAAATGACGTTAGATTACAATTCCAGGTCCACATCGGCTGCTTCTACACATCGCATTAACGTGCTTTCTTGTTGTCTGGATACGTTGTCGAGATAATGAAGTCACATTCTAATGGAAGGCGTAAATCCTCGCAGAACACAGATCGGGTTTCGCTCCGACTTGCCTGTGCCTCGTCTTGTGATCGGGGATGACTGTCACAAATAGCCAGCGTGCGACGGAGACTCGAATGGTAAAGACAAAGTCTGGGACCGCCCGAGCTTAAAAATTATAAGTTGCATTTTCACTCAAGCCTGAAACAAAAAAGTAACTTTTTTTTCCTTTTGTGCATTGAGCTAAAAGTGCAAATAAATGTTTCATAATCTAATCCATCAATACATGTTCCTAATTTCCCATAATTGGGACACTTGAGTCAAGAGACAACAAAGAAAATATGTTCCCATGGTTATAACTCATGAAGGAAAGTTCATGTAGTCAAATTCATCTCCCCCTTACGTGAACCCTGCTGTTTGCTGTTTCGGCCAGTTTCCATGACATTATTTTTGTATGTATTTTTTTGTCTGGTTAGTTTCAGGCTCCCACTCCTTCTACTTCAGTTCAAAAGTGCATCTTTCCCATTTTCATGTTTAATGTTGTCTGCATGTTTGTATGAATCCGTTGGGGAGACACCAATATATTTATACAGACACAAACTACATGGAACCGGTTTCTGAAAACAGAAAGTTTGCGTAAAAATGTTTATTACTTTACTTGAGTGGTAAATTCATTCATTTGGCTTATACATATATTGAAATATGAGACATTGGTAGATTGGTTATAATGTAAATAATTTTAAATCATTTTGACGACAGCTTAGTAACGTCTCGTCTGATCACATAACAAATGGATTCGTGATTGATTTGAGGATGATAAGGAAATAATAACATGGACGCTCTAGAATTATTATTATTATTATTTCTATTGGACAATACAGCAGTGAAAAAAGAGACAGAAATACATGAGAAATCTATTGGAGGGTGGAGAAGGATCAGAGCAGTTGATACAGTGTGTTTGTCCACCAAAGATCACAATCTTAAAATTTGTGACTTGGAATGACGATCTGTACGATGACATGTCAGATTAGTATATATATACAGTATATACATATCTGAACATGCCTGCCATTGTACACGTGACAATGTGAGCTCCAAACAGGGCTTGGATTACACACAGAGGCTGAGGTGACGACATACTAAAAGATCACACAGATATCAGACAAACTGAGACCAAAACAACCATGTCAACTTGAGAACGTCTCATTACTCTTTCCTGAAGTGTGCGTGTCGATTGTGTGTCATGTTGCACATTCTGCAGCGCTCACATTCGGCTGATTTTGTTGATTAGTCGACGCCGAACTCTTCCGCATCAACAAAAAAAAAATCTCTCTCCCAGTGCATCCGTGATCCCGTTGCTACGGCAACCCCTGTAAGTAAAACGACTTGCATCCTGTGCAATTTGTGCTTCAAAAATAAAAGAATATCAGACAGAATCACCAGTGATTTGTTGTAAAATTAGTGTTGCTCTTTCCACGCGCACACAATAACAGCTGATTACTTCCTCCTGTGCCTTGGAAGCAGAGCTACAAGACAGAAAGAGAAGAAACGAAAGAAGGGTACTTTACTGATCTCTGTAGGGAAATCAATTCTCTGCATCTTTACCCATCCTCAATGAGGAGCAGTGGGCAGCCAACACATGCACACGCAAACACACACACACAACAGTGCCCGGGGACCGACTCCAGATCTTTTACCTCGCCACGGTCAGGGACAACGACAGGAGTGATTAGCCTAACGTACATGTTTTTGTGGGTGGGGGAAACCGGAGCAGACACGGAGGAGGACAAAGGAACTCCACACAGAAAGGTGAGACCCCGGGATTCAAACCCACGACCTTCTTGCTGTGAGGCAACAGTGCTACACACACACACAGCTCTTCTCCTCCGCAGGCCTAGCGAGATTTTATTGGTAAATAGTCACAGTTAGTCTAACTTCATATATGATCATAAAATTAACATTCATGCAAACTGTCAACATTGACATTTATCACTATTTCCATGAGAAGCAGGCTGGGTGTCGTCGTCTCCCTCTGAAATCCTTTGTGACTTACTCTCAGGTTCTTATCGATGCACTTTTGTCTTTGCTTAATATCCCCATTTATATGCAGGTGAGAGAGCAGGTGGATGTTAGTCTATTATCCCTTTGATTTAGATTTTGTAAACAACACGTCAGAGACGAAGGTGGAGATGGAGAGAAATCAGGTTCTGTAATTATGTGAGCCCTGTTCCGGAACACAACGCTAATATTAGCAGGTTCTCCTAATGCATCTTTAAATTCAGAATAAAAACATTATTATTCATAACTTGTGATCTTGGCACAGAGCTGGCTGAATAAAAAATAGAAAAAAAACTATTTAATTCATTTATGTTAATATTTATTTTTCTTGAACTTACTTACTTTTAATTCATTATGAGGGTAATTTATAGAGTTGATTATATGGAAGATAAGAGAAAAGGTAAATTAGTGGTGCGCTGATCAGAAATGCACAAGTGGCAACATTAAGATGCCTGAATGCAAAGCAGTTTTCAAGGTGGCAAACGTTGATACAAAATCAATGCAGCAACACAAACGGAAGAAACAAATGTGGGTTCCTTCTAAGCGACGAGGACAGAAGTGAGGACACGTTCGCCGGAGTTGGAAATGATGTTTCAGCCACTGAGATACAACTTGAACCTATCCTGAAGGTAGTCCGCTTTATTAAAGACGGGAGTAGAACTGAGAGGAGACGGTGTGAAGCAATAAAAGAGAAACAATAATCTCTGAAAACGTGAAGTTTGGAGCACGCACACTGAGTCACAATGGGTGTCTGTTCAGTCAGCACACACACATGATGTAACCAGAGAACACAGAGGAACAGGTGCCGCGGTGGCAAGTCATTTCCACTGACATTTTTCATTTTCCTACTTTTATGTCCATGACTGTGGCATCATTTCACTCATTTAAAGCTTAATTCTGACCTGGCTTTACATATTTTGTGTATTTATATCATCCACCTGTTATGTCGCACCTGCACCCATCACGTTGATGCTAATCATATCCAACATAATCACCAGAGTGAACACCTGCAACGTTCATATTACCCCACAATTTCAATTTCATGAACTCAACACTTAAAACCACCAACGTGTCTTTGGAACGACGAACAAATGCGTGGAAGTCGGAATTCTTCAATTTACAAAGTTTATCAAACATGTGGGTCATGCTAAGATGTCATGATGAGTGCATATAATTGCAGCGATTGTATTTTCAAGCGAGGCCTGCAGCTACAGGTTCTCCACCCGTGGTGACACTGATCATAAATATGATGAAAAGTGTCATCTGAAATCCCTCTACCTCCCCTGGTATTTTCCCTTTAGAACATGTTTTACGGCGCCCCCTTCACTCCATCTGTACCACTACTCACTTCATGATCAACACGGTGTCAAAACTACAAATGTTAAACCCAACGTCTGTCTTTTGACTCTTAATCTGTGAATGGATTGGCTGCTCTGCTTTTCTTAAGATGGACACTGAAAGCATTGTCCTCAAATTGAACCTGTGGGAGTCCAGCGGTTAATACAACATGGCTTTAACCAGTGAATGATGACTTAAACAGCATTGGATCATAGGAGTGCTGCGGGCCAGCACTTTTAAGGAGCGGAGCCAGCTGGGCACAAAACACCTCACGGTGTGAAGACTGCCTGTTTACTTCTCTCACAGCAGACGTAAAGATGTAATCATTTGTTATAAATAAGATCTGTGGGGTCAGGGTCCCTTGGAAATATGACTTGAAGAGGTGGCTGGGTAGGCTGGGACCAGACAGGCTGTTATTTGTGGCTTTGCTGCACTTAGCACTTAAATTATCATCACGTAATTCATCAAAATCAAAGACTTCCATTTAGGTTTTAGAGCCATTTTCTAATGTCTGTAACTGGATGTTTGTGTAACCATAATCCGGCAAAGTCTAATCTGCAGACAGACAGCAGCATACACACACCAGAACAGAGAGTTTTCATATTTTGGAAGCCATAACTCCAAGCGAGGGGCTTCATATATGATAAGAGTGACGTTCTTGTTTGACGTCTTTCTGGACGCCGTGAGTCTCGTTGGACTGCTTCTCAAAGAGAGGCCAGCTCACTCATGCAGCTTTCCGTTCAGCACCGGGTCAAAACAAACCAGTAACTCTTTGGCACGATAAGCCGGCAGCGACTGCAGCTCTATTCTGTGCGGTCTGACGTTTGAACTCTCTGAGGGCCCGGCGTCTCACACTCTGCAGAAGCTGTACCATTTATTCTGTTTTTGAAGTCCAAATACCAATAAACCTACTCCCA
The DNA here is from genome assembly GCA_900303265.1 of Brotula barbata. Lineage (NCBI taxonomy): Eukaryota > Metazoa > Chordata > Actinopteri > Ophidiiformes > Ophidiidae > Brotula > Brotula barbata. The sequence continues at coordinate 89,420 of OMNV01007753.1, read as the reverse complement.
CAAATATTATTTCTGTGCTTTATGCATCCGTTACGGCATTTTGTTTGGCTCTTGAGTTAACTTTTGAGGATTGCTTCGGGTAATCGCAGGTATTGGATCGACGGGTCAATGAAGATGTAACTGAGCTCGACTAATTGTTAGAGTGATCTCGCTCGTTCAGTGACAAAATGGAAACAGGTGTGTGTCGTTGGATGAGCTCCGTCAAACTGGTTGAAGGCGGGACCTAATTTTTGGCTGTGTGCACTGACAGTTACAATAGCTTGTTTGTTATTCTCTGTTTGTATGTTTGACTTCCCTTTGTTACCTCAGGAGGTAAAGGGTGTCAGTTTGTGTAAGACTCTGGGTGTAACCTGTTTTCTTTCTTTGCAGAGATTTATGTTGTTGCGTTGCGGTGTTTGCATAAATAAATCCCAGCGTGTTTGCATTCTTTCTCTCTGTTAGTTCTGCAATCTGTTTATTTTATACCATCAATATAAAATTCAGCTTGTTTCACGATTACGTCTACAGCATAAAAAGTAGAAATTGTGTCAATGATAGCTAGTTTTGCCAGCGTATGAAAAACTATTTTGAGGCACAATAGCTCTGTTTGAGACATTTAGATGCATTTACACTGAACAGGGTGGTAAATCATGATTGGACCGTTCCAAATGAATTTTGGGCGAAAATGTCCTTCTGGACTTGCTTTTCTGCTCATCAAATCAATTTATTCATTTTCTGTCACAGGGAGAAAGAAAACAAAACAAGAGTCTCTTTTTGTAACCTTGTCTGCTTGGGTGTGGGCATGGCAACCGCAACGGCGGACAACAAAGAAATAAGTGACTCATCCTGGCACACAAATGACATGTACGTCAGTTTTATACGAGCGTGTTCGAGAGGCATCTTGTTTATAACAACAAACACGAGCCGCTCGCGTGGCCACATTTCCTGTCCAGCAAATACAATGTGTTTTAGTCCTAATGTGACAGGAAAATTTCCCTTACAAAACAGTGCATTATACTTTGGTATGACTTTACCATGGACGAAAAGCTCAATGAAATCAATGCAGAAATCATACCGGAACTGAAACTCAATCAGACAAACACTCTTTGTACACTTTATCTTCCCGAGCGCTACAAAGGCGCTAAAAGCTTTATTATTTGTAGGGCACTAACAATAAGCCGTGATGTCTGACAGGGCTGTCGTGTATCTTTAAACATTAACATGAAAATGCTGGAGTGCTCAGTGTGTGAAATTATGATAACTAAATATTGACTGTTTTTTTTTGATAATTCCCTCCACACATCATTTGCTTGTGCGGGAGCTGCAGGTATTAAGACAGCATGTGGTAAAAGAGCGTCTCTCTAACATAATTACCGGAGCACTCTCGAATTTAAGCAAGTCACTTAAATTCACAGGCAAACGTTGATAGCGGGCTTCATTAAATTCAGCCTTCTGGTGCAGCTTTGTGCCAAATGTAAGCTTTTACCTTAGGAGTCGCAGCCTTTTATGATTTCCACAGTCAGGTCACGTCTGCAGCGCATCTCCACGATCTCCCCTGGTACTTACGTTTCAGAATTGCAGCTTACTTTGCTGTGTTGATAGCTGATATTTTTGTGGCAGTTACGTGGAACTCAATAGACCAGCCGAACCTGTTCACACTTTCCCATTCTTGCCCGCTGGCTGCCCACATTCTCTTCCAAGGCCATAAATTACTATCTGGGGCCCTGAGAAAGAGTTGGCAACTATGGTAACTAAGTCAATAATTAGGTCTGCTATCGTCAAACCACCAAGTGGTCAGTTTATTTTATGTCAGAATCGGAGAAAGGAAAAATCGTGCGTCTTTGTTTATGGTTACTGGAGGTTTCGATCATTAGCAGCCATAAAGTTTGAAGTCAGACGTGGGAAACGCCAACAACTGACATCTCCACACTGCACATGAGCCAGACATTTTTCAGACTTTTGGATAAAAGTTCCCAGCGCCGGTCATTCTGGCTTTTGATGTTATTTGATGAATAATGAGCCCAAACTCATGAATTTCTCTGAGATATGTGTTCAGAAACATAAAGGCGTTTCAGCCATTGAGGGACCGAGCGCCTGTTTCTCTCTCGTCGATGGCGTTTAATGAAATGTGATAACTCCTAACATTTTATCCTCGGTGGTATTTAATATCGGGAATGCCTTTGTTCTTCGTGCGGCGGAGCTACTGAAATACAATAAAACAGGAGACTGTGCGTGCCCGCTGCTGGATGGGTGACTTTCGAGTTTGATTATCATTTCTTAAGTAGTGCCTCGTGATAAGAAGGGAAGTAGCCTCGTGTATAAATAGTCTGACTGTCTGGGGGTAATTTTGGTACTATGATGTCCTGGACTGAACTGCCAGCTACCAGGAACACTCAGGACTGCAAGGTTTAATTTGATCAAAGTGCTTATGGCCTCTGCTATCATGCGACCCAGAACAGAGCGATAATCTAATACACACTCTCAAGTAGGAGCATGCAGAAACACTGACATACCAACACTCAGGTGAGAGATAAGCATGTACGAAGCGGTTACAGGCATGGACCCATACACGCACATACATGTTCAGGTACACCTGCGTGCTTGTGCATTTTATTAAATTCACCGGGGGCTCAGGCAGGCAACACAACGAGCACTTTTTTCCAGTCGCTTTGAATTCTAAAACACCTCTTCCAGGCAGCACCATGTGATCACACAAGCCCAATTCACATGTGATCCACCTGACAAGGCACTGATTATATGCACAAGCGCTTGTTGAATGTTCTCAGTGTTCTGTTTCGGTGAAAAGTAACAAGCGGAGCTACATGTTGATGGTGAAACACTAACTTAGTTGTCTTCTTTCTTGAGGGCTCCAGAGCGTCTATTTCTCTGCGGTGCGTTACAGTGCCGACGATTATCCTTCATCCTTATGCACTTATGATCTCCTCACAGCGGGAGTGTGTGTATCTGCGAGTCTTATTTCACTGTTATTCTGGTGAATCAGAAGCTCATTCTTGCCCGGAATGTTTCTGCATTGAGATCAGATGTCCGTAGGAGGGTTGTTGAGATATTAAATCCTATGTTTCTGCTGAGCTCCATGAACCCATTCACATCAAACTCACAATTCCTGATTGAAAAAAAACAACATGAGAGAGGACACAAGGCAGACTGGTGATAGGAACACGTGGGCAGATTTTATCTCACACATGTGTCCCAGTTGTATTAGCTGCACCTGAAATTTGATAATAGTGTGTTGATCTGATTCTGATGTCAATGCACACTGCCCACACTTACGCCTTTCATTCACATGATTTTTCTCCGTATCTGGGTACAGGTCACATTTTAATACGTTGTCTGAATGCAGCCGTGAATGCCCCTATATCACAAGTTATCCCTCCTGATTCGCACGTCACAGCTATACTTTTGCCTCCTATGTGCGCCAGCTCCTTCCGGCTGCTCCCTGGGCGCCCGACTGACAATAAAGGCTTCTTCTTCGTCATTCTTTCCCTCGATCCTCTGTGCAAACGTCACAGTGGGACTCATTATTCATAAATTCCCAGAAAGTAATCCATGGAACCAGGATGATAACAGAGTTCAACCTGAAGCTGGTCCTCATCATCTACGCTCGTGATGCACTGAGTCAGTTGATTTGCTAATTTTTAAGATCAAAATCCCTTTTTGCCCCTGTCTAGACTGGCCACAGTGCTCTGATTTGCTTCATTGAGCCCAAACTATAGTCATCATCTTTCCTATTGAAGAATCAGGGTTCCAATAATGATGAACTTTGATATGGCCATGGGAAAACGCCGTTACAGAGCGACCTGGCAAGCTATTGAGGAGCTGATGGAGCACTTCCCTTTACAGCCAGGGCTGCTGTGATAATTATATCTGTGGAGGGGACAATCTGGAAAGGTTATTTCCATCTGCAGAAAGGCTTTCGAGATGGTTTCCTCTTGACCCCTGTGGAAATGGGGACACACAGAGAGAGAGAGAGAGACAGACAGAGAGAAAGACAGAGAGAGTTTTTCATGTATAAGACATTATAGGAGGTATTGTATTTTATCTGTGTTTTTCTGTGTGATTTACTTGTGTCAAATATCAGAGTAGAGACATAAGTAAATATCATATATATATAAATATATATATGTTGATATCCACAGATCCTGATAATGTTATTGTAAATTCAGGGCAGATTTAAGATAAATCTGTGTTAATACTTGAATACATGAATATCACTTTATTATGTAAAAAATAAGCATAACTGAGTAATGCATGCATTTTTTTAAATTATTTAGTCATTTATCTATTTGACCAAACTTCTCAGCCATCCGGTCTTGCATCAGCTGTTATTTATCCGTCGGTGCTACTAATGGCGCGTGTATTGACCAGAAGTGTGGCCGACCATTGTGCATCTCCACACGGTGACATTTACTGTGAAACTGATGAAAAGGTTAATGATACATGAAACAAATTATACAGTGCTTGAGATTGTCAGGACATTTTCTATGCTATTTCCTCGACGCTTCAACACAATTACCCACCTTTTGATCCATGACCAGAGAGTTAAGGACACTTAGGATGACTAATATGGCCACAAAACGATGATGAGGACCATGACGACGACGGTGATGATGAAATATAGTTCAGAATAAGAATCGGGATGTGAGGAGACACTGTTTCACTGACTCACCGTTTGTCCAAAGAGTTCGGCGTTATCTAACATGAGGAGGTGGTATAACGTTAATACGCACACGCTGATTTTCAGCCTGTCCAGAGTGCAAATGTGACTCTTCTCCCTCTGCTCCTGTCTAACTATCAATCCCAAATACTTACCCATTTTCATGGCTCTCATTTGTCCTGCAATAATTGCAGTCCCCTCAGGACAGACTCCTTTTATTTAAGTGTATTTCTGAGCTTTTTATGAAGAGCTGCAGCCCCTCTTATTGAGTTTCATAAGCTTAATGCACGTTTGGTTTTCTCTGTGATGATGAAAGACATAGACAAATTTCAGCTAAACTGATAGATGAGAGAGAGAGAGAGAGACAGAGAGACCCTGCAAGCTAATTAAATCTGCTCTGACAAAATTACAGAAAAACATTGACATTTCCTTCCTTTACTATATCTTTAACTTTTATTAGAATTCCCCGGTATAGATCTGTGTCCCGTTATCCTATAAACTCGGACTATCTTCATTGTCCTGATAAAGAGAAGGTTATCAGTCCGGTGGTTACAGTAAGTGCACATTTGCGTTTCCAATCTGGCCTGTATGCATGTGATGCACCTATGGAGAGTGAGTAAAGGCTCCCATTATATGTCCCTTTTCAAGGTCTCACCAGACAAGAAAGACTATGACACAGAGTGGGGTGTGTACAGCACAGTATTGTAAAGGCCAGAAAACAAGAGAAGCAGGGTGGGTGCAGGAACTGACCTTCACCTAACGGAAGCAAGGCCATGGAAACTCTAATGAGAAAATGATGGGGTGAATATTTTGAGTGTGTCTACCCAGCATATGTACTGTATATGCGTCATTCCATGAAATCTGACTGCATCGTATTGTTTAAACACTTACAGTATATTGACATGCGTCCACCTTTAAATGCACAGTTGGAGCTGCGGCTGATGTGTCACTCAGTTCTGCTTTTTAAATGCGTCACCTTTTTATTCCTGTTTTTTTGTAGTTTCATATCAAGAATTTCATCCTGCTCTGATGTAACAAACGTATTCGAAGAACCAGCTTCAATCCATATTCAGCTCAAAATACCAAATCTTCTATGTCGTACGTTACAACTCACACCTGTGGCCATGAACTTTAGGTAGTGCCGAAAGAATGAGACCATGCATGCAAAACGTAGGAAATGTATAAAATGATACCAGGTGGGTGCTGAGTGTCGGACCGCTGCTCCTTCATGTTAAAAGGAGCCAGCTGAGGTGCTTTGGGCATCTGAGTAGAGCCTCTTGGACGCCTTCCTGGAGAGGTATTCTGGGCACAAACAACTAGCAGGAGACCATAGGCCAGACCCAGAATCTGCTGGACGGATTATATATCCCATCTGGCTTGGGGACACCTTGGGATCCCCCAGGATAGAAGACATGGCCAAGGCTTCAATCCTTCCATCTGTGATGGACAGAGTGTTGCATATACATAGTAAATACTATAGGACTATTCTTGCTCTCTCTCTCTCTCTCTCTCTCACTTTATATATATACTGTATATATATATATATAAATAAAACTTCTCAACTTTGCTTGTAAACATTGATCGTTAGATAAGCTGCTTTATAAAAGCCCAAATCTCATCAGACATACATTATACAGGAATTTATGAAAAGGAAAGTCCATTAGATGAGATCTGTTGTTTCATTGTTACACTAAATTCTATAATTTCAGTCAATATGAATAAAATCATCATCTCAAATTCACATCACATTTGTGGATAAAATCCAGCACTGTGACTGGGGGCCTAAAATGTTGTTTTCTAACTTCTTTTTTTTTTTAACTGATATTGGATGGACGTCATTTTTTTAATCTGCAGTTTGCTTCTTCCAGGTCATAACCAATCCCTGGTGACTTATTGCAAAAAAAAATTCAAGTGATTACATTTTAGATTAAAATCTCATTAATATTCATCATTTTTGGCAGCATTGACTAGACCACCCTAAACACTGACAGATAGTTGGCTATATAAGCCCCACATCTCTACCGATGCTATCATGATAATATTTAACATCTGTCACCATGCAGAATTCAATCTGTGTTGTAAAGCCAATGTCAGTAACAGCTCACTTGTAAAATGCTTCATTTCTAATTATGATCTATGCTCCAGCCAATCACTGAAAAGTCCAAACTCATTCCGACAGTGTTTGTAATGAGGAGCCATGAGTTTCGTAATGGGAACAATGGAGGACAAAAGGCCACAGTATCTGATGTGTGCTTGGAGTTTATGTTAATGAAGCAGTATTGATCATGTCAGGGAGCTATAAGGAATGACAGTGCCTCTGATTAGGGTTTGTCTCGTTCCTATAGGCCAGCTCGGACCAGTGGTCATTATTCCAGCGAGCAGGAGGTCACGCTCTTATTACATTTAATTAGTTAATCTGCAGTTTGTTCAACCTTGTGCACAATGGCTGCAGGGGGATTTCTCTGCGGCCAAATGAGATTTATTTTTCATACCTAAATCACAGAGAGGGGATCTTCCCAAGGCCGACAGGATGAGTAAAGAGGACCAGTTAATCTAGGGAGGCTCCTGTGAATAGCAGCCGTTCATCTACTTTCAGTATGGCTCACTAGTTCGTTGTGAAGAAAGAGAAGAGTTTCGGAGAATAGCACACTTGAGAGGTGAGACAAGATAGAAGATCCTTTTGATTCAGATTCAACATGACATAATCCTTCAAAGCGTGCGATGTCCCGGCAGTTTCCTCGTACACAGGTGTGCCATGATATTGTCTTTGCTGGCAACCACAAAACTTCTGTCAAGACTATTTAACGTTTAGGATTTCCACGTGAGAACCATCTTCCACCTAGATGATGATTATAACTCTTGGAATCTCTTGATTGCACATTCAAATGGTGACGCTGATCATGAGCCTGTATTTATGAATTTGTTCATTTATATATGAGAGTCCTAGAGGAGTACCACAGGGATATATCCTAGGGCCTCTGTCTGAGTTAATACACCAAATATAATTTTTTGTACAGAAAAAGCTGCTATATCAATTGTCCTAAGAACTTTCTCCCCGTTCATATTTTCTGTGACCTCAGGAAACTCCCAGTGTAGTGTTGCATTGTTCATCTTCAGCATGAAGAAGATTTAATAGTGTGTTGATGAACTCTCTACATGAGAGAACGATGTTCATGCGAGGGAGGGTGAGGGTTGGAGTGGGTGGTCCAACACAGTGCTTGAACTCTTTCTTCAAATCTTTATTGAATCTTTACACGCTATCTTTGCAATTTGCACGTAAATCATATAAAATTAAATCAGGCAATTATTTCGGGACGGTGCAGTCGTGACCTGAGGGTGGGTTAGAAGTCCAATATGATGAGCGCATGCTTGTTACGATGAAGAACAGGAAAAATAAACCATTTAGGGATTCGTTGAAAATCGTTGTGCTGGTTGTGTAATATGACACACATTAGGCTGAAATTAATTGGTGTATGACATATTATGGGGTGTCACCCAGACTCCTCTTAAATGACCCTTTAAGGTTAATAATATCCTCCGTTTATTGTTGCTATGACAGCACCCTACATCGATTTTCAGGGTGTCTTCTCTCCGTCTCCTTCCAATTTATGTGTTGTAAGATAATCCGCCCCCCAGGCTGCGCTCACCTCAGGAGCTAACTGTGATCCTGACTTCATCCCCATAATAAGAACATCGCCAGTCGGGGTTCGGATATTTTAAAACTCACATGTGCATATGTCCTGATAAGTGCTGAAAATGGTTCATGACCCTACGTGGGGGGATAAGATAAGTCTTCAATGTGAGATTTTAACTTTCTGCTTGAGTTTCTTGTTTCTGTTTGAAGCATACACACACACACACAGGATGGCCCAAAGGAGAGTTTCCAAGATTCTCAGTTCTGTGTTCCAATGCCAGGAAACACGCAGTCCGACAGACTGATCCTGACCAGAAAGTAACATAACAATTACAAAACCCTGCAAGACGAGATGAAGGGACCCATTGTACGGTGACAACATGTGTCAAACAAAAAACAACAGCATAAGACACAGAGAACATAACCTCCATAGCAGCACTAATTACACTTTATTGGATTTACAACAGATACAGGCCGCATGCTTGATTTTAATGTGAGCTGTTAAAAACCAAAACTATACCTCGGTGTATAAAACAAAATACTAAGTATATTATATCATACTATCCTTCCACTTATTGATAATGTGTATATTATGGCTCTTATAAAATCCTTTAATGTATGTCTTAAGATTATGAGTTACACGGTAAACAGGAGTGTTTTTTTCCCCATAAACCTCAGTTCCGGCATACATGAAAATGACTGGGTCCTCTAAACGGTTAATAATGGAAACAGTTACGTAAATATGTTTCAAATGTTCCCGGCCCAAGCCACAGATAATAATCTATCATCCTTTTAGTAATTTCCCTTGAGAACCGTGTTTTTCTCAGATGTTATCCTTACATATATCCCAATATTTTACCAGTTAGAGTATTTTCTTCCTTATATTGATGTTTGTAAAGATGCCAAATAAAATGTAGGATGGATATGACCTTCCTCTTTATGATAGCATGCATAAATTCCATCCTGCTTAAGAGTCCTTTAGCAGCATATTAAGTCCAATACGTCTCTGTTAGTCAAATCCCCGATCCTCTGACCTCTGCTGTAACTGAGGCAAGTGAAGGGGAAAGTATCACAAAAATATTGAAGATAAATGAGCACAAACAAGTGGAGGGATTACTGGAATTTACATTTAAACATGATATAAATGATAAGAAACATCTGCATGTAGGAAGGAAATGAAGCTGATGAGCCTTGTTACACAATCCACAAACAGAGAGTCAGCACATGCAGCATTTATTCAGCATTTCTAAAATTACATTTTCCATTGCAATAAAACAAAAAGCTAAAGGTTATTTCATAAAGCAATCCTGTGTGAATAATGATATTAAAATGCACCATCCCAACCTGGCCAGAGAGGAGAATAATCTGAGCGCTGTGAAGGGAAACCTGCACAGGTACAGCAGATAGATGGATGGATGGATGGATAGATAGATAGATAGATAGATAGATAGATAGATAGATAGATAGAAGACAGACAGACAGACAGACAGACAGACAGACAGACAGACAGACAGACAGATAGATAGATAGATGGATAGATAAAAAAAATAATATGATAAATATAATAAATATGATACATATATTATATAACACGGACACAGAGTTGCGATCGTTTGAGTACAGTTGCGATCATGTGATCTCATGCGTCCTGTAGGGTTGCTTTTCGCAGCGATGTCTTCGTTGCTCAATCAGTCTTGTAGGTTGGGGAAATACTGTGTAAGTGACTCAATAATGTCTATTTTGAGCGAAGCCAAACCTCTCATAGCCCAGAGATCAAACATTGACACTTACCTCAATGTGCTGTAGATACAGTATTGGGAGTATGTACTTTATATACCCTTAAAGATCTCACAGCACTACAGAAGTGTGTGTAGCAACACTGTTCAAGGGGGAAATGACACAGGCCGAGCTATAGGCACCACAGAGGCCTCATTCAACGCCTCTAAGCAGTTATGCAACATCAATTTCCGTGTTCTTCTGGGTGGTTTCGCATAAGTGCTGAACAGCGTGTCTCCAGGCAAAAAAAAAAAAGAGGAACTACAAGTGACTCTAAAGCAGACATAATGAAGAACACCTCCCAGTGTAGAGGACCAGCGGCCCCAGAATAGAGAGCAGCACTTCCTTTGTGTGCTTTAAGACAGAAAAATTAAGTCCAGCAAGCATGTGTCTCACATTCGTCCAAGCAGAAAATCTCCTTTACTCTAGGACGGACGCTTCAGAGTGCGTCTTCCCAATCAGGGAACGCAGGGATGAGGGGATTAAAATGTTGTTATATTTCAGAAATTATACATTTAAACGGCTCTCTTTTATCCACCGTACTCATTATAGATCAACTGTTGGCTGTGCTACAATCTTCTTTTTTTTTTTTCATTCATTCATTTCCATCCATTCCTTCTTTTAGCTGCTTTCAGCCGAGGTCACAGAGCAATCGCCTCCTAGGGGTTTGTTCATTCATTTGCCTGATTTTAATTAGATATTGTATAATAGCACCCTTTGCTTTGAATGTGTGTCGAAAAGAACGTCCAACTGGTCATAAATTCTCACTTTCAACAATAAAATAGTGGTTTGTTGCACAGTCTTTGCCATTTTCTGATAGCTTCAACCAATTATATTTCAAAGATGGCCTACAGGCAACAATGCGTACTAACTTAGAAATGTGTAACATTAATAAAACAAAAGTTCAATTGCTTTAAACTAACATTTACTCAATTTATTTATGGATGTTTATTAAATCTAGCTTTCACTATAAGCAATGTAATAGGTCTATGAAGTTGAGATTATGAATTATGACGGTTGAAAGGATTGCTTTGTCTCATATGTAAAATTAAAATGTTCCGCCTTGAGAGTATCGTGCCGATGCTTTACAGTGGTTTTTCCACATATTTGTTACAGTCTTGTTCTAGTTAAATTTACACCCAAAATGCTATTAGGACAAAGAATTTAGATTTTTTTTGTGTGAAAAATCAAAGCCGTGTCGTGAAGAAGTATGAGGGGTGTAAAAAGTTTTTCTTGGCATCCTGCGCCGCATGAATTCCTGGAATTCGCCAGATTCCTACACATGTGACACATGGTAGATGGTAAACGTGAACTGATTCCCCTTTCTTCTCTGGTTCTCATACTGCATAGAGGAGAAATGGCAGAGTGTTGGGTATACGCAGAAAAGTTCCATCTTTATATATTTCCTCAGTATAAACGGTGACTCAGGTTTTCCTCCTGCTTTTTCTCAGTCGTGAGATCACCGGCTTTACAGTTTCCTGTTCTAAAACTGTACGTTACAAGTCAGGGCCTTGTGAGATCGAAAACATCTCGGTCAAAAGCTAAGCTGTCCATCATATGAACATTTTACAACCTGTCCTTGGACCTGTAAACAAATCTCTTGGCAGCTTATGAAGGACTACATTCTTTAGGCTCTGTTTCAACTTGCTCTCACACTTCCTGTATTCTTTCACCGTGTCCCATGTTGTCTGCCTCGCACAATAAAAGCACTGACCTTTGTGGACGTCGCTTGTTGTTCTGTCTCTGTGTTTGGGTGTGCACGTCCCGCTGTCTGTGTGTTTGTCAGATTTCCACAATTGGGTCCATTCAAGATTAATTGATGGTATCTAGTGTATGAAAAGGTAAAAAAAACCCTGCTGTCTGCTGTTCTCAGTTTTTTTTGTTTTTTTTTTAATATGAAAGACGAATGCACCTGACAGAGATAAGAAACAAACACCCCTCCTTTTCCAGATAGGAAATTCTCCCAGAACGGCTGACTCAACTCTGTAAATACAGAAAACAAAGCAAAAGAAGGCCCGTCTTGTTTAACTTGTTATTTTCATAGAATAGCAAGACATTATCATTGTGCTGTAAGGTCATTAGTGTGATGATGTCCTGTAATTAGTTGCATCCTGTAGGCTCCCTCCAGCCTCCTTTAACCAAGATTACAGCTGTCCATCATGGGAGGAGCAGCTAACGTACATTTATCTCCATTATCAGAGAGCGTTTGTGGAGTGACACGGCTATTATCCAGTCAGTTTGAGGTCGTTGACCTGGAGTCAGGGTGCTCGCTCGAACACGCTTCCTGACGCATCATTTTGGTGCACACGTGAAGACACAAAGGGCAGCCACAGCACAATTTCAGTTGTCTTGTCATGAGCTACGTTTGCATGAACTCACCTTTTCCATTTGAATCGTCACTTTATGCTCACATTGATGGAAGCGCTCACCTAAAATACACTCGTAACGTCTCACACCGGTGTGTTTCAGAACACTACGGCCCTAATCGATCCATCGATCGATTGATTCAGCCCATAGGCCACAGCGTATTGAATAAGTCTGTACAGTAAAAGAAACAAAGTGCCATGATGGCACCCCAGGTGGGAGTTGGATTCAGCAGCCTGGTTTGACTCTGACCTGTGCCCTTTGCTGCACGTCATCCCCTCTCTCTGCCCTTTCCTTCCTGTCTATCGCTCTACTACACCTATCATAACAAAGCAGAAATGCCAAAAACATGATCTTAAAAAAAACGACAAAAAAAATTTAACAAAAAAAGTTTACTGATGGCTTTCTTGACAACAGTTATATAAATAACTAAATGCATATATGTGTATATAAAACATCTTGACACACGTGTAAATGGATGCAGGTGAGGCTGATTGCTACAGCTGCGACCGATTTATCAATCAGGCAGTAACCAATTTGAGTTTGTCTTGAGTGAGACTGCAGTGCGGCACGCTGGATGTATGCTGAGGTTACTGAGGAACGCTGTGTCTGTTTTTAAACTTAGCAACATTTACAGGTTGCTTTTGTTTCACCTTTACAGCCCCATCCAGCCCTCCGTTGTCACACAGCACAGACAGTACTGCAGATTCAACTCTAACGCAACCATTCATTCTCACTTGCACAAGAATTAAAAACCGCAAGACGCACGACAAAGAGTGCAGACACACAAACACACACGCACGACAGCAATTTAGTTTGTGTGTGCCAGCAAGGGAATGCATGCTGATCCAATCAAATATTGTGGTCAATGAGGTTTACAATCTTCATTCTACAGAGATAAAATCTCAGAGAAACAATAACTCTGCCCTGCTGATTATTCTGGCCTCACTCAGAGATCAGAGATTGAATTTGGCTCAGAAGACTTATCACCACACTGAGTGGTATAATCTGGGACGGGAAAAACCCAGAAACAAACTGTTCAAAGTAATGTGGAGTTCACAGTGAGGCTGTTATTCACCCAGCGTCTCTTTGTATTTTTTTTCCATGTCCAAAAATGCAGCTTTTGGTACAAAACTTTCTCCAGCGGGAGTATTTTGAAAACTACCTGCTGTTGTAAGTTTCACCTGTATGTTTTAAAAACAGTCACAGAAGAACTATTATTCACCATTTCCTTGGTTCTGCTTCGAATCAATGACAGACGTTACGTAAGCTTTTTCATTTTTTCAACCCACGAGTCGCTGTCTTATCAAGAAATTTAGTCATGTGAACTCCCTGAGGAAAAATGGAAACTGGTTGAATTTCAGAAAGTCTGATTGTGATCTTCGCTTTGCATTTTGCCGGCAGGATTCGAATGACCTCACTTGTTTTCGTAACCTGCAGAAAAGCAGCTGTGTTTGTTGTTTCAGCCGTTATATATTTAGTACATTAAGCATGTTTGGACCGTTTTGAAAATGTCAGACGGGAGCACAACTGACTGGCAGCAGTGACTCATTATGAAAAACAGCTCGGGACTTGCAAAATTGTCGGAACAGACAACTGATAGACTTAGGCGTCCCTCAGAGGACACTATAATAATATTCCCCTGTGTATAAATTGAGTTTTTCGATTAACCTTTGGTGGAAAGCCCAGACTCGTTCTTCTGTGGTGAAAAAAATAAATTACTTTGGAAAAATTTTAACTATTGAAGAAACAAAATTAACATTGGAGGTTAGAGTTGTGCAACGAAAAAAGTGTGCGTAGTGCGGCCCATGTGTGTATGTGAGAGAGAGAGAGAGAGAGAGAGAGATAACAATGCCTGTCATCGCAGCAGCCAACTGGTAGCTCTTACATCACCATCAGAAGACGTGCATGACAACGCATTTGTGCACGTTTCCAAACAGTGTGTTTGTTGTTTGAGGGTGTGGGCCAGTAAAAAAACAAAAAAACAAAAACAAAAAACCACACCCCCAAACGTTCCCGAGGTCCAACCGAGTCTTTTCTACGTTGTTTTTTCTCACACGCAACTGTGAAAAGTGAATATCAGAAGCTTGAACGAAGGAAAACACAGCTGATAGATTTACAGCAGAACAGCTATGACCCTCCCCGCCGCATGCCACCTAAACGTGCAGTTGTGACTCCAGAATAAAAGCAGCAGCGCAGAAAAGAGGCAATAATCATTTAGTGACTTATTCTCTTTCAAGCATAATAGTTTGTGTTTGATAATTTGAATGCTTATGTTCAAACTATGCCCGTTGTATGATAAATCACTCGACAACAGCAATCGCAGTGGCTCACTGTTATGTTTTATTTAGAAAAAGTCTTTGTGGGGTTTTCAGTGCATAAGATTAAGTTATTCCCTTCAAGGCACCATTAATGATGATTACTCATTTATTTCTTTTTATAGAATCGCTCGAATCCAATTCATGAACTGTTTAAGGAACATTCAAGTTAGAAAAGTTGCTGAAATCGTTGGAGTTTACATGACACGTGAAGTTAGAAGTTCCACTGTAAGTATCTTTTTATTCTTTTAAATCTGCTCCAAATACTTTTAATGCTGGTGCGATGATAGCAACTGAACACTTGTTGAAAGTTCCACAGAGTAAGAGCTGCTCTTTGAGATAACACCACGTGCTATGAAGTAATGCAATGGCTCTCAGGAAAGAGGACCATTTAATGAGTTTGGAGGGGACTTTAAAAGTGTTTTGTGTCAGCTTAAACACTGCTGTTAAAACCGCAAATGTGGCTGCAAGCTGGACTCCGCCTGGGGCTGAACCTGATTACAGTTGAACGGCAGGAAATATCTGTTAAGCCCCGCCGATAGACAGATCTGTGAATTATTATCCAGAGCCCACACGAAAAAGAACAAAACAACAGTCCGGACTCTCTCTCTCTCTCTCTCGCTCTCTTTCGTCTTCACACATTCCTGTAGCAGCATTGGTGTTGTGTCTCATGTGTAGGTATGTTTAGGGAGCGGCTGGCGGTTTAATTTAAGCTAGGCTTTCTCATTTGTCACCTTTTTATGCTGTTGATGCGGTCTGTCAGTGTGAAACAGGTCACAGTGTGATACATTCATCTGAGGATCAGAAAAATAATCTAACAGCGCGGAGCTGGCACAGACCATCATTAGTGCCAGGGTGCTGTGTGTGTGTGTGTGTTTGTTTGCCTGCGTGTGCTTGTAAACAGAAAGGCCCACGCTAGACTCAAACCGAGTGTTAAATGATTAAAGCGATAAATTAACAAGCACGCTGCGCAATCCCCTCCGTTCAAAGCTCACGATTACAGCCATGACGTAAGTAATATTTCCCGAAAGAAAAAGATCCGACCACCTCAGGTTTTGCCTTTTGCCCTCGGTTTTCTCACAGAGTCTTGTGAATATGCATGCCCGCCTCATTGCTTCAATGGAAACAAGCCATCCAGGACTGCTGCTATTTATACAAGTTGGAGGGATGCCAACATCACAGGGAAAAGAAAAAAAAAGCAAAACAAAACAAAACCAGACACAAGAGGAATTAATTACTGCAGCAGAGGGAACTGGAAGGCTGTTTGCTGTTTTTTTGGAGAGTGGAGATGCCGAGATGCCTTAGAAGATGGAGTCTTTCTTTCTTTTCTACGCAGGGCGCGGACGAATAAATCTGCTCGGACGTTAACGACTGTGTGGAAGGAGGAAGGAAGGCCAAGAGGCTCAGTGGGTCAGCGTTGTTCTCCCACTGACACACATGTTAACAGAGCGTACGGCTGAGTTTTCAAACAAACTACTAGTTCACAGATATGTATTTCCAGCGTTTTTAATTAATTTGTCATTCTTGTCATAATATTTTATGTCTTTTATTCATGGATGTTATTTAATATTCCAGATTTTATCTCTGATGTCCAGGCCTTTACTTTACTTTATTTTTATGATCCTCATTTGCACACGTGCGTAAGAGATCGCTGTACAAACTGACTGGAGCCATTTTTTCGTTTATATACTGGTGATATATCGGAGTTTTTTGTTCATATAGATGGCTAATATTCAGACTCACGGATTCCGGTGCCTCTGGTCCCTCAGGTTTATTCAAAACAAACACAAAGATACAGCTGTTTATTTATTCATATCTCTATTTACTGTACAGTCATCATCCCACATTCACGATGGCCGTGCCCATTAAAGGTTGATGAGCCGAATCAACTGTGTGAAAATTATCATCAGGCTCAGAGACTAGATAAACATCACATGATGTGACACACACGGTGAATATGGGGCTTGTGGGTGTCAGTGTGGCTTCAGATGGAGTTGTGCAATGGCGTGTTTTCACTCACTCTCCTCTGTAGTGAATGTAAGGAGTCAAAGGCACATTTCTCTCCTGAATCGAGAGTATTGTGATACTTTCCAATTTTTCTCCCATTAGGCTCTCAGTTGGAAAAAGAAATAAGACGATCTCTGGATCATCACAGCACAGCTGGTACGCTGGACTCCGGTGTGCTTGTGATGAAAACGCTGCACTATAATTCACCTCAGGCCTGACTCATTTAATAATATATACATTATGTCAATCAGTCCTTGTACCATGGCCGGGAACATTTATTTTGTCTTGCGAATGGCAATTATGGCTACAAAGTTTAGTTGATCTGGTCTATCCCACCAGTCAAACTTTAACCTTCTTACAGGTCAAAACCTCGTCAGTGAAATGCTGAACTATTAATACAAATGAAACTTGACTTGGAAAATAATACTGAAAGGCCAGACAAAGGATGGAATTACTCATTTGTCAAAAGTGCCTTACTCACTGCAGGAATCCTCTCAGGCTCTCAGGGACTTTCCTTTGTTTTGCACCAGGGAAGCAAAACATACATCTAACACCTAAACATCATTTTCTGGATTATATTTGGTAATTTACCACGACAGATAATCCCCCAGTTGAACTTCACAATACAGTCGGCAAGCTTCCCCCAACTCAAGATGCACTGCTGTCATTTTTATACTTTCAGTGCTAGCTCGCACTGAAAGTAGAACAGGAAATGTGAGATTTCAAGTGGTTTGAAGGATGGACAGCTGCACCTCACCAAAAGTGTTGACGAGACAACCCGGGCCCTTAAGTCTATTCTATAATCTCTATGTGGATGAGGATAATCAGAGAGTTTTACAGTCATCTACTCGATCGTTCACCGCCAGTAATGATGCAATAATACAACAAAATCAGCGATCGCGATAAACAAAGATAGATAATGACTTCATTTGCTCTAATTTTTTAAGTTGCCACGGTCCCAGAAGCTCAGTAGAAGTGGAAGCGATCTGCAGCCGCCACATGGCTCGTGCTCCAGATGGTTCTCTGTGGCATAGTTTCATTGCGTGCTAAAGATAAGGCTGAAAGTATCTGTAACAAGTGTGGTGTGCTGAGTCTTCACACTGACAGTCGTGTGCTCTCTCGAAGCCCAAGTTACCTGATATTACAGAAACAATTTATTAAAATTATTATTAATTCACCGGTGAGACCTCATACACAGTAGTTCTCTTCAATGGATGCTGTTCGGCTTCGTGCCACACACGGGTTCGCAGCGATTAGAACAACAAGCAGTAAATACGCTGCCGTTAATGTGCCACAAAGCGGACCGTCGTACACACATTTGTTTTGTGATGAAAATCAACCGCTGCCCCCGGGGGGCCTTCAGTGTGTCAGAGACAATCAGTGATTTAAGCTCTAGACAAATCCCCAAAGGAAGGAGGTGTCTTTGTTCCTCTGCATTAGATGAAGATGGGAGCTGATTGATCAGGAGCGGTCGTTCCTCAAAGAGAGTCCGCATGGATTAGACACGACAGACATGCCCAAATAAATGTTCATATCATCACACTCTATTTCAATTCATTTTTCGTTTTCCATTGGGGTTATCGCAGTGAGAGCTAAGAGAAAACTTTAGAGTAAGACACAGAGACACAGAGTGTGTGTGTTTCTCTAATTTCCTCCTATGCTTGTGAAATGTTCCCCTGGAGGAATAATGCCTCCAAGTATTGTTCCTCCCAGATTCTAAGGAAAGGAGCAGGTGAGGTCATCAGGGCAATGTCATAACATTTAACGATAAAGTAAAGGCAGCTTGATGGGGAGACAGTGGGGAATGCAGAGCACATGATGCAGAGATGAGGCACGTTTGTTTGACTTAACCCAGCAATGTGCAGTATCTTACTAGAGACTGGATCCAAGACACATAGATGGTTTCCAAATGTGGAGTGGCTCTGCCCCGCAGTGACAGGATGCAGGAAGACAGACGTCATATGCTGAGGAAACCAGTCGTGATTAATCGAACACACGGGCTTCCACTTTCCAAAGCTGCAAAACAGGACATTGAACAGAATGTAAATTCTCTTGGTGTTTAAGAAGGGCAGCAGTGTGTTGAATTATAGTGTCAAGATTACACGCATCACAAATAAACATTACTGGGGAGTTCAGGTCTTAAAAACTAGCATCTCCAGATTAGAGCAAACCAACTTGGATTGAAGTGATTACATGATCATAATATGTGGTTAAGAAATCACAAAAAAAGCAAAGTTTATCATTTCATATTTATTCATCAATAAAGGGACACATCATATGAGACGTTGTTTAAGGGCTATTTTGAAACATTTGCAATGTCAAAAAAAAACACAGAGATCCACTTCCATTTCCACTTGTCGTCCTCAGGATCAGCACTGTCTCCTTTAAGACCCGCCCCTTGAAGCCTGCCCTGTTCTGATAGGCCAGCTATTTCACACTTTCGCTGGAGGTTATGATTTCTATATTTCATGGCAGTAAAAACATGAAAGATAAAAGATGGCCGTTATATACACATCTATCTATCTATCTATCTATCTATCTATCTATCTATCTATCTATCTATCTATCTATCTATCTATCTATCTATCTATCTATCTGTCTATCTATCTATCTATCTATCTGTATCTATCAGTTTCCTGGACTTTCTGTGGTCGTCTACCCACACATACACACATATACACACAAATGCATCTACTTGTTGTTGTCTCCAAACCCCATTCATAATTCATACTCTATCATAGCGGCTATATTATTCATAGACTTTGTGTGGCCTAATATCCTACTGTATTTCAGTATATCATTGCAAATATCTGGTCCCCAAAGTTTATTTAGCTTTGATTTTCACCAAAAGCTCTCTATTTTATTATTTTTCTTTCATTTTTATTTCCACTTGTCAGAGTGTGGTCTGTTGATAATGTGAGCCAACGTAGCACCTCATTAAGTGCACCACTCGTCACTCACACAGACATTTATAAATACCTGTGCTAAATTTGAAATTCAGAATGGGATACACAGCATGAATAACGTGTGTTTTGTAGGTGGCATATTTCAATCTCTCCTCGACGACTGCTGTCATCAGTGCGAGTGTTTATCAGTAATTACAATAATTTTTGCATCTCACCGTTCTCCACGAGGAAGCTTGACAGTGTCACAAATAGGAATGCAGCTTAGCTGAATGCAACGGGAGTGACGTGTGAGACAAGGAAAACAAATCAGGAAACGTAATTAAAAAGCTCTGCATCCGCGTGCAGGTGTGGGAGACGTTTTAATGTCTTTCGTGTGCAAGTAAAAATAAATCTTCACGGCTCAAAATGTACGGACGTTACCACAAATCACTTTCAGTAATGTGATGTGGTTCTTTGCTTTTAGTGGCAACATTACTGCCCCACCAAAGAGCTCCATGTTTATGTAGCCAACCACAAATAAAACATTGTTCCCAAATTTGCATAATGGAAAACTTGACATAACCGAGTGAATAGTCGCACGTTAAACAATTTGCAAACTTTCCAAACATGCAAAGTTGTCCCGAATTCAAAATACATAATTCTGTTTTTATATTTGGTACGAGCAGGATAGCGTGCAAGTTTGTTACTGTGTCATGCTGTACCCACGCCGTGGGTTCAGACCCATTTCGGAAATAGGGAGGAAATTGCTGTAGCTTATCTTTTAAATATTTACCCTAGTACCAGCACATAAACTACAATGTTTGAATTCCGTATAGACTGTAATGCTCTAGGAAATTTCTTTTAACCCCACAGCGTTCATTTTTTACTTGCCACTTTGAGCATATTCTCATTTTTAAGGCCTCACTTTAAGAAAAAAAATTACATATAAATATAAATATATATATGTATGGTCTAGTTTGCTGCAACAC
This sequence comes from Brotula barbata, assembly GCA_900303265.1. NCBI lineage: Eukaryota > Metazoa > Chordata > Actinopteri > Ophidiiformes > Ophidiidae > Brotula > Brotula barbata. The sequence continues at coordinate 68,793 of OMNV01007753.1, read as the reverse complement.
GAGCTGTAAAATATCTCACCAGCCTTATAACGTCAGCAATGTGTTCATATAAAATGGCTTCAAACAAATTCTTTCAAACTGTAAAAAGAAAAAAAAAACCCACAAAACATCAGGAAATGTTTGCTTTTTTTTTTTTTTTGATTCGTGCAGCCCTGCAGCAGAGGGGACAATGTGCTCAAACTCTGGGGAGCTCTCAGCACCCTCTACAGGCCGGCTGTCTGATTGGCTGAGCACTGACCATGACGTCATCACTGCACGTTATAAGGGCTCTGACAAATAGCCTGGGAGACACATTAGAAGAAACACTGCTCAACCGCGGCACTGGCAGAGTGAAGAGTGAGACACACGGAGATTAAGAAAGACAGAAAGTAGAGGGAGGGACATGTGAAACTGAATACTTGCAGTGCTGCGCTGAACTGTGACATTTCCTACTTCGCATGGGAGGCAGGGGAGAAGAGAACTACCTGTGGAGGTTTGTAATGTTATTTTTGACTGCCTCGTCCAACGTGGTTTCTGCTTAGCACTACTTGTTGAAGTTTTACAGGCTCTACTGGAATTACACTGTGCTTTTAGGAGGTGTTAGGTAAAAAGGTAAAAAGTTTTGCAGTGAAAATAAAATCTATAAAAGGAGTTTAGTACAAAAGAGGTGTTTTGCTGGGTTTACAGAGAAAATTTTGCTTTCTGGCGTCACGTTTCACATTGTGAACTCATCTGCTTTTGTGTGTGTCTGTGTTTGTGTGCGTGTAATGTTCACATGATCTCTTCAGATGGGAAGTGCAGCTCCCCCGGTGTTCCCAAATGTGACCACACAGATGATCAACTCGTCATCAGAGCCCGCTAAGAATGAGGAAGGTTACAGCGAGGCAGAAATGGTCCTGCTGGGCATGCTCATGTCTCTGCTCATCTTGACCATTGTCTTTGGCAACATCCTGGTCATCACAGCTATTGCCCGTTTCCAGCGTCTCCAAAACGTCACAAACTGTTTCATCACATCCCTGGCCTGCGCCGACCTGGTAATGGGCCTCATTGTGATCCCTTTTGGTGCCTGTTACATCATCTTTAAGACCTGGCACTTTGGTAGTTTCTGGTGTGAGTTCTGGACTGCGACAGATGTCCTATGCGTGACTGCAAGCATTGAGACTCTGTGTGTCATAGCTATAGACCGCTATTTGGCAATTACTTCTCCATTCCGCTACCAGTCTATGTTGACCAAGTGCAAGGCACGAATTGTGGTTCTGCTGGTGTGGGTGATTGCAGCCCTGATTTCCTTCCTGCCCATCCACATGAAGTGGTGGACATCAGGCGACCCTGAAGCTGAGCGTTGCATCAAAGACATTACCTGTTGTGAATTCAACACCAACACACCTTACGCCATTACCTCCTCCATCATCTCCTTCTACATCCCATTAATCATCATGGTGTTTGTCTACAGTCGCGTTTTCCAGGAGGCCAAGCGTCAGCTACGGAAGATTGACCAAAGCGTTGGCCGCTTTCACAACAGTGACAACAGCAACCTCAGATCTCTGGAGCCGAGCAACAGTCGAAGCAACAAGAAGACAAAGTTTTGCCTGCGTGAGCACAAGGCGCTAAAGACGCTGGGCATCATCATGGGGATCTTCACGCTGTGCTGGCTGCCCTTCTTTCTGCTCAACGTGGTTGTGGCCATATGGAAGGTGGATAATATTAACCTGACCTTTAGGATACTCAACTGGATAGGTTATGCAAATTCCGCCTTCAACCCACTCATTTACTGCCGCAGCCCCGAGTTCAGATACGCTTTCAAGGAGATCCTGTGCATTAAGAGGAACCGTTTCAGCAATCTGGGGCCGGTAAATGGATACATGTACAGCAGAAATAGCTGGCAGAGTGAGCAACAAGGCAGAAGTAAGGGCAACTCAGAAGACAGTGACCCCATCGAAGGGAGTATGGAGAAGGGAGGGGCAATTTGTGTTGTGGACAGAACGGCAGACCCAAATGGGAATTGTAGCAAAGGCCTAACAACTGTCCTCTAACCTTGGAGCTGTGATCATTCTGTCAACAGGACAATCCAGATATGTTTACACTGCTATCATGGACTTTTGACTAATAAAGGTAAGGCCACTCACAGTGGCTGGTATATGGCCTCCGGTCTGAGAACGCTATAATAAAGGACAACTGAGGTATCTTCCTCCAGCTGGGGAACGTCTCTCCTAACAAGGTGAATAAATGCTGAAGGTAGATTATTTTATTTCCTTGTGTTTATAAACTTTACATCTACCTCACCACATCTTTTTAAGTTCTTAAATTTTTATGAATCTAAATTATTTCACCGTGGCTCACTGCCTGCAGGAGCCGGACTAGATTAGTATGTCAACAGTTTATTTTCTTCACTATGTGGTTCATGTATATTATGGAATTGCTAGTATATTTCAAATTACATGTCGATAGAGACTACAGATTTCCTTTTGCGTGGTTCCATGACAGCACAGGAAATTGGTAGGCTCAAACTCTTAACTCAATACTCTTTGTTCGCTTTGTTTGTTTGACGCCTAACATTCCAAACCAACCAAGAGTCTAATTAAGTGAAAACAGGAATGGCAGAAGCGTCTGCAGTGCTCAGAGACACAGCACTCTGCTGTAAAATTTTACTGCCGCGAGGCTCTCTGTTGCCAGCAGATATCAGCAGAGATAAGACGCTGAGGAACACCCCTGTCTATCTCGTGCAAGTCAAATAATAACACATATATAAACAATATTCCATGATCTGACCTAAATATGACCTAATCTCTTTTATTTCAGTCCAAAGCTGATGCCATAATGCCATAATAGTTCATTTACTCCATCTAATCCATTTAGTTGCAGTCAAGTCCAATTTTCTTAGAACTTGACCATTGTGCGGCCAACTGCCATATCTCACATTTACACACGTTTGACTGAAAGCCTTGATAGCTCCACCCTCATACGGTCATGGCAGGGCATTTGTGAGACATTCATTTGAAACATTTCTTTGTCATTAAGTAAAGAAGTTTAAGTGAAACCATTCTTGTCTGTGCTTTCTCCTTTATAGTACACGCAGCAAAAGTAACCAAAACTGTTTTGTTGCTCTGGCAGCTATTTGTTTATTCAGTTTTGCAGTATCTGTGTTTCAGCGCATGGTGTGTTTCTCGACACCAGACAAATGGTTTCCGTTGTCATGAGTGACACATGGGTACAAACCAAAAAATAATAAACAGTGCATCGACATAAAGATCTTCTTGGTGGTGAATGCGACCACTCAGTCTAACACGTACACAAGCCTGAAAAACCCCCGATCAGTGTACGTTTGTTTACGCTTCTTGAGATTTCCCAGAGGCATCTCTCAGTGTAAACCCACGTCTCAGAAGTCAGAGGAGGCCTGAGAAGTGCCTCAGCAGTCCCGCTCAGTTTCAGTTAGTTTACCTTCACATCTCATATCTCTTCCTCTTCCTGCACTGTCTCCTTTACACCTCTTGATTCTCCAGGAAATGCCCTAATCCAGCTGCGCCCAGCCCAATAAACACAAACAAAGCCATTATCTCTGCTGTTTAAATGGAGACTCAGATAACACCTGTCTACAAAAACAGCACATTAGTAGATACTGAGGGATACGGTTCCCACCAATGTTTGGATGAATCGGATCAATTGATGGTTTAATTTTTCTTTCACTTTTAGGCCTACGTTTTACGTTGATGGAGGCTTTAATTGCAACATTCAGCTCACTTATTCAGATCAAAATGGCTTTCAGTCTGTGACAAGATCTTTAAAGACACGTGATGGAAGTTTTACTGTGTAACCCCATTCCCCAGTCAGTCTGTGATCTTTAGTGTGTTACGATCAAAATGACAGCAAGCTAAATGTAGCCCCTGAAGATTGTATAGAGGGGGGGTTGAGTTCTCTGCCAGTCTAAATCGGTGTCAGTGACCTGTGTTTAGTGCATGTACTGTAGCCTCTGGAGTGAGGTCAGCTGACACCGTCAAAACTGTGAACTTTGTTCCTTCGGAGGAGTCTCTCTGTACTGTATCGCTAGCTTTAGCTAACAGTGTTGTTGACCTTTTAAGCAATGGACGTAAACATGTTGTCATCGTGCGTCAATGCCATGTGAAAAACAAGATTTTTTTCCTTTTTCACAGATTTACAGCAAAGTAAAAGCTTACTCTGCATTATCAAATTGAATTTCTCCTAACTGGGCGCCTAACTAGCGTACAGATTCTTGACTAGCATGTGGTTTTGATTCATAACTCTTTCTATAATTGATTAATTCACACTGAATTAATTAGCCACTGCCGGGTAAAAAAAATAAACAAATCTTCTTGTCTGGGTTTGAAACAACTGCATGTCTGCTCTCACTATTTGTGGTGACGTGTTTGTGGTATTTATCTGCTGATGATCTGTATTTGTCAAAGTGGAGTGGGTTGTGAACTGTATATCCACAGTGCTCCCTCCTGGCAGTGGGGTCACCTTGCACGTATCGTCTATCTCTGAATTTTTATGGTTACTCTATAGGTCTGTATATAGGGACTGCAATCCACGTCTTCACTTTCCTGTGCCAGAGGACACAAAGTATCATCTGCTATGATCCTTGAATCATTAGGTTGACACTGCAACATTCCTAGCATGATTGATGGTGTGGAACCATGAGCAATTGCCTCACCGTGTGCTGTGCCATCCCTGCTCAAATAACGGTTCACATTGAAGGTCATTCTGCAGCCAACAAAAGGAGATATTGGAATACATTGAATGATGTTTCCAATCATTAAAAAAAGGTTTAGCATTTTAACATACAGAATATCATGCATATTTGGGCCAATAATCACCCAGGTATTGGTTCTTTGAAAAAGACGTTACCACCACCAAAACAGGCCAGTACTTAATCTACTTAGCTTGATGTTAGGCTGCTTACACATGATTCTGCAGTTCTGGACGCCCATTATTTTCTATGGAGCAAAGTAAGTGTGCCACAACTTTAACCCACCTGCCAGTGACTTGACCAACACACAACCGATGAACGAATAGCCGTAGATGCTAGTAGTAGCAGCAGTAGTTGACACAACAAAACAATGGAAAAGAAGAAGGAATAGCACAAATGTAAAATTGTACAATGAATTCGACCCAATTTTGCAATTGCATGGCGAAATTTATGCAAGGCAGAGCTACCAGGGCTCACAGACTGAATTGAAATGTTATGTGACAGCTAAAGTAGCATTTGTAGCTAACTTAGCATTTGTAGCTATTGTAGCATTTGCAACTAATGTTTAGCTTTGGATGCCATGTTTGCATTTATTAGCAACTAACATCGAATATTGTAAACATTTAACAAATGCTACCTAAGCTGCCAGCATAAGACTTCAATTGCAGTGAAGATCCAAAGCTAAGAGCACGTATGATGAGGTGCATTGTTTCTGGCGTTGTTTTTGGCATTTACACTCTACTCCATAGCCTCAAGCAGTGTGGTAAACAATGCACATCGCTTGCTGCAGTTCAATTTTACCACAGCTCAAGTCTAAGGCTGCAGGTTTTGAAAAAAAGCACTGTGTAGCACTTTTATAGATTGGTTCTTTGACAAGTTTATGTTTCTGATATACATCTCACCTCGGGATGAATAAAGTATCTATCTATCTATCTACAGCACAGATGACACAAAAAGCATTTCACTTATTGTGTGCCATTACAGTTTGTGTTCCTCTCTGAAAGGCAAGTATCATTTCCACCACAAATAGTCTGCAGTATTGCTAAAAGATTTCAACAGAGCTGCGGTTAAAGGTGGAACTCGTATAAATATATTGGTGTATGTGAATGTGAAAGTTAAATATTGCTTCAGCCATCATAGAGAAATTAAACCTACTGTATGTGAATTTGTTTGTGGCCAGCGTGAAAATGTAATCAGCCAGTTGAATGTTTACTAAATGTTTCATTCGCAAAGCTATTTTCGCACAAGTTTTTGTCACTGTTTATTGATATAATGTTACAATATGTGATGTCTTGTGATATTTATGAGACGCAAGTGTAAGTCTGTCTGTAAGATTTGGATTAAAAAATAATAAATTATCTGTTGTTGCATGAAGTGGCACTGATGAGTTTTTTGTGTTTCTGAAGTATCACAACAGGGATTGTTCATAGTCCGTCTGTCCACAAGTGGATTTTGGAACATTGTATTAGACTAAATTAGATGAACTTTGTTGAAAGAGATTTGGAAAATCAAAAATCAAAATAAGATTTATTTTCCTTTTCTCCAGCCTTGCCCCTATTATTGATTTTGTACTGTTATTATTATGTAACAGCTGACCAGATTTGACATGGATATGTTAATATACTGTACATGCATTATTTATGTATGGCTCAGTGAACAAAACTGAGACATTAAAATACAAAATTGTGTGAATCGTACTCCCAGTTACATCTGCCAAAAAATTGCAAAGGAAATTTTTGCAGACAGCCTCTTTACTTCCCACCTTTTAGAGAATAACAGCACATAAATGTAATCCTGACACACCTGGGAAGAAAAGTTTGAAGCGCCTGAATGCATCACGCCTTCACACCCGTAGCCTCTCCAGACTATTTCAGTATGGGGAAACAAGCCATCTCCACGAGTTAAGATGGAATGATGGACAGAAAGGGGGAATCCAAGTGATCACAGATTATACAGAGCAGCTAATTCTATTGCAGAAATCCAGAGGGGGACAGATATATAGAGCCATTAATGTCAAAATGTTGGGCGCTTGGCCAGCGTGGAAAGCATTTTTCATGCATTTTACATTCATGTATGCATACATGCATCATAGAATCCATCAACTAAGCATTATAAACCTTTCTCACACGGTGAGAATGCAGTCTAGACTAGAACGGCATGAAAAACATCACTGTCAGGGATTATAAAGCAGCACATATACCATCCAATAGAGAATTTATACAGATATATAGGCAATTTTTTCATTATCGTTGTAGTTTTATGACTGTGATGCTATCTCTTTCAAAAATGAATCCGACTGTCATACATGTTATTTCAGAGTGTGCCTGGCAGTGGCCTGTGAGCTAGAACGTGGAGTGTCTGGCTTTGGCCTCTTCATGATGAAATAAACAATCTAAAAGCTCTTCACTGAATCATTACCATTCACACCCCCTCCTATTGAATTTCACTGTTGAACATCAGTCTTGGCACAGAGGAGTGTAAAAGCATCCACTTCTGCACTCAAGGGCTCTTCACTGCCCTCCCATAATCCTTCAAACCCCAAGTTATTCCTTTCTGGTGTCACATAGCAATTTCAGTCTAAAGCCTTGTCAACCGATCCATGTCATTCGTGGGGTTTGGATGGGCAGTGAGCCCAGTCCTTCAGGAGTGCGCAGACATAAACGTATGCGATCTGCCACAAGCTCTGTGGAGCGTGATCACCGCAACAGAATGTGAAGTGAAAGAAACTTTGGAAAATCACAAATTGTACAGAACTTATTTTACCACCAGTGCGGCTAAGCTTTCAAACACAGCAATACCTTTCATTAGGCCGCAGGGACACACATACCTATGAATGAGCTAAAAAGGCAATTTTCCCACACGTGGACCCATCATGTCGTCCGGCAGAAAATGTAATCAGCAGCGAGGGAAATGCTTTCGGGAAAACGGGCCGTTTCGGTGCCAGATGACGATATTCTCCGATATGTTAATCACGGCAGTGTCACACTGAATACAGGTTGTGAGCATGTGAAAACTTTGTCTCTGATAGATCGATAAGTCCCCTGGCTCTCTGGTGACTACAGCGACCCAGGCACCACAATGTCTGCAGTCCTTTGGGTCCCAGAGGCCTTACCAGTGTGTGCGTGCGTGTGTGTGTCTGTGAGTACACGCATATGCACATCAAATCATTGCATGTCCTCTTCTGAAAAACGAGCTCCACTGGACCTGAGGTTATAAAAGCAAACACAACCTCAAAAGATGGGCTTCGTTTGGTTTTCAAGGCCAAGGAAAACGCAATAAAACACATCCCCTCAGATATTTTTTACATCTCGAACATGTTCCTCGGATATATTTGCAGTTCTTGCCACTGGCACATACAGAGTACAAGTATACAGTAAATTTGCTCGTTTGTCATTGTGTCAGAGTGATTCCGTGTCCCCTATATCTGCAGTCAGCCATGTGTATGCTAAGAATATAAAAGAATATCGTGTGACATTTGATTAATGCTCCAGTCACCAGACCCTGAACCTTAAGATGGAGAGTCCTTAATACCTCTGGTTTGTGCGGAGCAAGCGCTTTTTTAAAAAAAAAAAATAATGCTCCTCTGGCAGTGAAACACATTATTATTAAGGAGGCAAAAGCATGTTGATATCAAGTGCAGAACAACGCGAATCAATCTGGAAAAGTCTAAACGGGAGATAATTGGATAAAGATCACCACGTATACATGATGGCTGCCAGCGCACATCCTCAGTAATTAATGTGACATGTTTGGAAGACGTACAGCCGGAGCGGTAATGTCTGTAGCTGTCGCCAACGGAGCAGCGCGGTGATAGCAAGGAGCAGAAAAATGTCTGAAAGTTTGGAGGAGAAGAGACGCCGATCATTGACATTATCCCCGTTTACACGATTCAGCGTCGCTCCGCACGCTTGCCAGAATAGCCGAAATGAAACCCAAATTGTTGCCATCTTTGTTATGCTGTTGAACAAAATGAGAAAGCGCTGAAGCACTCTCCAACAAGGAAAGAATTTTAAAGCTTTCCAAATGAACATTAGATTCCACAAAGGCGTCTGTTTGAGCGACTCAGAGACAAAATGACGTTTTCTGACATCTGTGCAGACACTTGCACAGTTGCTGCAGCATCATCGTTTTTTTTTTTTTTGGTCATGCCATAAAAGTCCAGTAACATCGCAGCACAGTGAGCCTGGAGAAGCAATTTGGGAACTGAGCACCACTTCCAGCCCTGACCAGTCAGCGGACGCCCACATCAAATGCGTCACAGTTACCATAATACCATTAAGGTGATATGAAACCATCTTAACCAAATAATAAAAAAACACATAGAATTGCTGTTTGTATGTACATGAGATAGATTTTACCATCTCAGCGTAATCATTGCATCTTAAAAATTTCCCTGAGCATTTCCCCCACATAATTGTTTAATTTCCTGAGAAATAATTTCCTATGAGGCATTCACTTCTGTTCTATTTAACTGTACGTATGGATGATTTCATATTCTACTGGTAAAAGACAGTAATCACGTTTGGTGATGGCTTTTTTGACCTTTTCACATTTTCCACCACTTTGCTTTACGTGCTGCTTCAGTAGATATTTCTGGTATATGTTCCTCCGAGCCAAAGCGTTTGGGTTTGCTCTTTGCTGAGCACACATCAGCACAACCTTTAAAACTGATCGCTTTCATTACCCGCGAGAACTTTTATTATTACTGCCCAAAAAAAACAAAAAAAAAAAACTGCTGAGCAGCCCAGACTGATATTTGGCGGCAGATTGATGAGAATCAGTCGCGCACTGTTGGATGTGCGTAAACAGGTGAGGTCTGTTTGGGATCATGTGTGAATTATTTTCAACTGACTGGAAAATATCACGTTTTCAGTCATCTCAAATAAACACGAAGGCAGGAAGTGATGACAGTGATGTTTCTTCAGCGGTTGAGCACCAGAAGTGGCTTGTTCTGACCTGTCACGTCTGGGATGATGCTCTGCTGTGATCGGACCTTATCCCTTCATTCCAGAAAAGCTTATTGTATTTACCAAATATGATTCTTGTCAGTTCAGTAAATGCAGGCCTAATATGGTGCTACAGATGTGGTATTGTCTCCGTCCGCCTGTGTGTGCATGGGTGTGTGGTCTTACGGGCTCATGGTTAATGTCTGCTCGCAGCCAAACGTCCAACGCAAATGGAAGCTATGCATTGTATTTAAAACACCGCTGCGTCCAATAGTAAATGATTGATAGGAGAAATGCTTCTTCCTGGATACTGGCTACTCCAGAAAATAATAAATCACAGAAAAACACACTCCGTGCATGTTCGCTATACTTAAATGAACCACACACCGCCCACACGAACGAGAGGAGCATTCTGTTACACAGCAGACATGTATTGGGTCAATTGTTTCGATATTCTGCAGATATGTCAAGCGGTGGACAGTTTGAGAACCACTGGGATGACTGGGATCATGCAGGGACACGCAGGGCCACCGTTTCCCCCCCATAGTACATAAAACTGTTAGGAATTTGTCGCTGGTTGTTCAAAGAGGCCACGGTTGTGGACTTGATCCTATAAAGTCCCAGGTCTGCTTTGTAAACTTTTTGCAGTGTAGACAGTGAGTGAAGGCACGGCCTCACAGCCTGTTATTATCTTTGACCTTGAGCTTAATCAAGTGTGGATAATGTTTCACCTGGCTGCCATCATGCTTTTAGACCATTTATGCTTTACGGTAAACTTTTTTTTTCTGTATCATAAAGCCACATTACCCAACTTGCACATAACGACATAGCATAAGCAGAAAAATAATGCCTGCGTTTGTGTGTGTGCGTGCAGGTGTGTGTGTGTGTTGAGGTATATTTATATGAATGAAGGATGAAGCAGCCGGAGACTAAAGGTGTCATGCCTGAGGAATGACAAATGGAGAAATGGAAACTAGGACAGGTCCGAGTAGAAACGTGTGAGGCTGCCTGCGCGTGTGTGTGTGAGTGTGTGTGAATGTATGTAACCAAGCCTGGCGTGACAAATCAGCTATGTTCCCACTGAGATTTGACACCCAGCATGTCTTGTTAAGATTATTAAATAGGCATTGGGAAATAGGTTCCATGTGACTGTACGAAACTTTTAAGGATAAGTTCTTAATATCCGAATGAGAGAGCGCTGACATTAGACCGCTAAATTAATCGCTTTTAAAGCTCCACGGCAAACCGTTCAGGGTTATTCAAGGGACTTTGTATGTTTTTAATAAGATAAGATAATCCTGTATTGTCCCACAACGGGGACATTTGCACGCCTTTAATGAGCCATTTCACACAAGTAAGCCATTATTAACTGATTGATACTCCTCACAAATGTCATTAAAAAATTCTCATTATTTCTAGAGAAGTTTAAAAAAAGATCTCTACATTTATTACAGCAAGCCTTACTTTGTACAGCATTATTGTTTTGGGTTTTTTTTTTTGTTCAGACATTTTCAAACTCTTGTATTTATGAGGACAGCTCCATCGTTGGCTCCTGTGGAGTTTACGAATTTAAAATGATGATGAAGATGATGATGATGATAATGATGATGTGCCCATATGTGCTGACTTAAAGGACTTTAAAATGAAGCTTTAGGGGGCCCTCAGACTTCTGGGTTTGGTTATGGCTTGGTATCTTCCACTGTATAAACAAAGGAAAATGACTCCCAACAAACTTAATATGTCCTCTGTAAACATGGCTGAAAGGTTTAAACGCACGCCACCGAGTGATCATGCCACTGACCGAGGCCGAAATGCCCTAAATCCCCTGAAGTAATGTTTCTCTCGAGTCTTTTCTGGTTCACTGTCTGATTATTAATACACAAATGCCACATAAAACAAGCTTTAAAAGGCAACTTCCGGCAAACTCATTAGGTCCAAGGAACACAATGCTCCACCGAGAGGAATGTTTTGAAAATCTGCCTTTACATAAATGTCGTTGATTGTTTTTTCAGCAGCTGCATTTTTTTTCCCAGCAAATTTTTCCGAAACAAAAAAAGCCTTGTGGTATGAGAGCATCGCACCAATTCGATTTGTGGCTTCAAACAGGGGCATTCCTAACATGTTGGACGCTGGCTTTCATAACGACAATCACGAACCATCGCTTTTTTTACTTCTTTACTCCTCTCTTTATACTTTCGAGCTGTGTTTTATCATTGTTCAATTCACAGTTTCAGCCGCGTGTTTTTTCCTGCTGGAGATGTTAAGGAGCTTTTGTCGTATTCAGGAGAGAGCACGGTGTATTTGTTAAGCAAATGTCCCTTTTGTTCATTTGAAAGTAGCACTGGGAATACTTAATAAGGAAGAACAATTCTAGACTTGTTTTGGTCCTGTGCCCAACGCATGCCTGTGTTGAAAAGGGAGCAGACCTGCAGACACCATGTATGCAGATCATGTATGAAAATATTCTTCATTTGGCTCTTTGCCTTGCTTGTGTCATGAAAATCAACCATTGTTCCATGCCAAAAGTTAGTCCTCTTTTCATGCTTTCATGTTTCAAGGCCCTAAATCAGCTGTAGTGACCAAATCAAAGTATACATAAACTCCATAAACCCCATAATCCCATACCTGTTACACAAACGCGTTATATTCTCCATTACTGTAGCCTGGAACATCACAGACATAAATATTTGACTCCTTCTTCCTTTTGTCTCCTTTCCCACCTGTTGTAAATGTCAGCAGCAGCAGACGTAATACAGGCCCTCACAAGGAATCTCACTGCCTTTCATCGCCCTCCTCTGGCTAAAGTAAGGTACTACAAGAGTGATCAAAATAGTAAAAGCTCTACAATACTGCCCTCTAGCGGCTCTTACAACACTGCTCCGTCCCTCCTACAGTATATGTAAATAAACAAAAGCACCCAGAAAACAAAATAACATTCTTTATGTTGTGAATCTTTCAGAGATACAAAAATATAGTTAAAAACCCCTTATTACAAACACAATGTTATGTAATAAGCCCAGAATATATTACAGAAATTGCTACATATTGTAACACAAAAATGGTTGACATCTTTCCAACAATAAGTGCATGTGCCATGGAACGTTTGCTGGCCGGGAGTCGGGTGACCAGACGAGGGGAAATGTTAATAAAGAAGTGCCTGGAAGGAAACCTACGTGTAACTGCGATCTAAGTCAACATGCTGACTGTCAGCGTCAGCAGGGTCAGGTCTGTCCTCCTCAGAGCTCTGTGGACCTGCAGCTTTGCTAGTGTCGACATTACCAGCCTCTGTTTGGTCCCTTTCGTGCTGATTGTCATCTAGAGTGTGAACAGGTTCATTTCTGTTCAGATCTGAAGCCACGACTGCTACTTTAGTCGGGGTGTTTTCGTCTTCTTGAATATCAGAGTTTTGACTATCAGATATGGTGTAACTAGGCATGCCGTGCTCTGAGTCGAGGTCTGAGTGGTCTTTGATGGCATGAGCCCCGTTAGTCTGATCCAGGTACGTCTGTAAAGTGTCAGTGGAGTTGCTGGAGTCGGTGATTTGCTCCTTAGCCGTGTTAAAGGACTCGGTAAAATTGCTGTCACTCAGTTCTCGTTCCGACCCGCAGGCATCCACGTAAAGGCAGTCTGTGTCAGAGGGAGGCAGATGAACGCTGTCATCCCTCCCACTGACAGCATCAAGTGTAGCTTCTGTGCACTCAGCCTCTGTGCTTGCACGGATCGTAGAAGTTCTCGTGGATGAATGAGCTTCACAGCTCTCGTCTTCCGTTGTGGAATCGTCCCCTGTCAGACACACACAGCGCACCTCTTTTCTCTGCGTGACACAAGGAGCACCATGGCAACTTGGTGTGCATTCAGACATCTTTTCCTTCCTCAGACCAGACTCGTCCACATTTTCCTCTCCCTCTTTAGCCAGAACTCTCTTCAGATTCTTGGCTTTGGCTATGTACGCTTGGCAAAGCTGAGCGTCGGGCAACTGGTTCCCATGGATCTCAGCCAGCTTCATATACACCACATACAGGGCCTTGGGGTTGGTGTGGTCCTCCAGAGCAGACGCCAGAGCCAAGTGGAAATATCCCACTGCATCAAAAACATCCTGGAAAGACAGATCGGGATGATTATACGGTGTTGTTAAAGTTAAACATACACCCCGCTACATTAGAAGATTTGATTTTGTTGTTTCAAAGACACCAAGATCACCAAATATCATTAGGCGGCCAGCAAAAAAAAAAAGATTTTATGTTGATTTATTGAAAGGAATGGATAAATATTAAAGACCTCGATCTCAAAAGCACAAAGTCCAACAGAAGTAAAAAGTAAACACTTACAGTTTGAGAAATTTACAAAACATAAACAAACATAAACATGCAGTTTACTTTCACTCTAATTAAAGAACAGAGATGTTACAGTCAGACTGTCTCTTTTACCTTGAGTTTGTGCAGAGTGAGATTGCCCAGTCTGCAGTAGACTTTAGTGTAGTATCGAGCCTCGGTGTGGTGCTCCAGGACAGCCGGACACAGAGACAGGGACTTGAGGTAGTAGTTTTCTGCCATCTCATACTGCTGCAGACTGTAGTAGACCGTAGCCAGCCGGTGATAAGCTGTTCTCTCGTTCACACATAGGCCTGAACAAGAAACAACAACAAAGGCCTCCATTGAATCCACATCTCTGTCAGCTGTCAAATTTCAGGTTTGGCTGCAGGCCTCGCCTTCTCTCGGTACCTGTTTTGTCAGCAGCCTCCACAGCCAGCGTTGCGTACTTCAGCGCCTCCTTCTGTTCACCCTGGGTCATCAACAGTTCCGTCAACTTGCTCAGCAGGCGGAATTCTGAGTGTACGTCTTTTACACTCCTGGCAAATGGCAGACTGCCATCCTGAAATAATGACAGGGAGATGAGAGGCTACAAATGTGATCTCATGCACATTTTAAAAAGTATATAGAAGTTTTCATTACGGAGTTTCACAAAATAGAGTAATTGTGTCGTTATATGTATGTCCATGTGTGTATTTTTACCCTGAAGAAGGGCAGCGAGGCCATTCGGCTCCTTTGGCCTTTGAAGTAGACGTCTCCGGCCTCCTCGTAGATGCTCATGGCAAAGTGAGGGTCGTTCATCCTCAGGGCTGTCTTCACCGCTGCCTGTCGATTAACAAGGAATCTTGATTGAATGCCTCAGTTGGAAATCCGTCAGGATAATACACGAGAGTCCGGGCGTTTTGCTCTTTTGTGTGATTTTTTTAGTTATTATGTCATAATAAGAGAAACTAAAACTGCCAGCATGTTACGAATGTGATGTGGTCATGGGTCAGGAATGAGGACTGTCGACATGCAGAGGAACAAAGGGCGAGCCCTGTCAGCAGCTTTAAACACCTGGCATTAAAATGAGGACAGACGGATCGCTCCACTTTGATCGTTACCTACTTGTGAGGTATAAAAATGTGAAGTATTCTATTCTTGTAGGTTGGACCACAGGAGAATACAAGTGGCAGTGTAATTACCTTCATCACAAGAGTTCCTTTGTTCATCATGATGATAGTAACGACTACACACACCAGTTGAATGAGACTCTGCCGCTCATTTGATTTAATAGAGAATAAAAGAGAAACTGTATCCTATCATGACTCATCATTGTGAATTAGATGGTAAATATACATACAAAAGTTGATGGATGCTGATTTCACCAACTGATGGATCCACTAACATCACGATACCCACAAAGAAACACACCCCATCTAATCAAGGTCCCCTTTACCTGTAGATACATGTCTGCCAGCTCGTCCTCGCCGATGAGGTAATAGATGCGTCCAACCTGCAGCCACGTCTCGGACTCCTCCTCTCTCTTTCCCAGGTCGATGGAAATCCTCAGGCTCTGCTTGGTGTAGTCCAGAGACTTGCGAGATGACCTGTAACGCAGAATCCACAACTAAGAATTCGCTGAACTTAATCCTACCCCACAGGGGACACAGATAATGTGGAACACACACACACACACACACACACACACACACACAGAGGACGAAAGAGAGGGAGGGAGACGGTGTGGGGGGGACTCACTTCTCAGTGTTGAGTGAGAGGTAAAGGTTGCTGAGGATTTCCAGATACTCTCCCTCCAGTCTCTTGTCCTTCAGCTCTCTGGAGACGGACACACAGTGCTCATAGTAGACAATGCTCTGGCTGTACATCATCATGTTTGTGTACAGGAGACTCAGAACCTTGGCCACCACCATCTGACCTGTAATAAAAGTAAAAATGGTAAAAAAAATAAATAAAAAAAGATAAACAAACAAGATAATCAATTAAAACAAAAAAATAAATAAAAAAGATATTTCCTTTTACTGACCGTGTAGGTTTCTGGCATGTAATGCGATTAGTAGCCCCATTTCGTAGCACGCCCTAGTGTCGTGACTCCTCCCCCTGTCTTTGTAGCTCCGCCCCAGCCAAAGGTAGGTCTGAACGTGTTCCACATCTGTCGGGCTTTCCCAAAGCTCCAGAAAAAGGTGCAAAGATCTAATTTTGTTTAAAGGAAAAAAAGCTTACATTATACAGAATTTTAAATGAATGGGGTCAATGTAATCCAGATATCTCACCTGACCAGGAAGCGCTCTGCAACGATAGGAGCCCCCACGTCCAGAGCCAGACAGCCCAGGTTGGCCAGTGCCAGAGCCTGGTTCCTCTGGTTACCGTTCTCCCTGGAGATTTGCAAGGCACAGTGGAGATGCCGTCCTGCGTCCGGGATGCGACGCTGCCGCCTCAGACACAAAGCCAACAGGTTGTGGATCACTCCTCGTTGGGTGGGGCTGTCCGTACCCTGGAGGGAGGTGAGAGATTACACAATACACTCAGGTGGAACAAAGGGATAGAACGATTCTTCTGAAAGAAAATGTGGACATTCTTGTCGTACCTGGAGTGAGGTCAGCAGCGGCTGCAGAACATTCTGGGCCTTCTCCGCCTGGCCCGTCAAGACCAGCAGCCAGCCGAGCAGCACGGAGGCCTCAAAGCCCTCCTCCTCATTGATGTAGCCTCCTGTTTCCACAGCCTGCTGAGCACAGAACACTGCTTTATTATAAGCCCCATACTGCTGGTAGACGGTGGCCAAGCCCAGGCACAGGTCCGTCTGGGTCTTCAGGTCCTCCCCCTGCTCGGCAATAGCCAAGGCTTGTTGGAGGTAAATGACAATCTGTGCAGGGAGCAGGGAGGTTCCTTCCCTCCAGCTCGGATTCAGACGCACAGAGTTCCTGATAAACAGCTCAATCCTCTTGAAGGCCTCGAGGAGCGAGTGGTCTTGCCTGGTGTCCAGGCTTAAAGAGGCAAGCGCGAGGTAAGGCATGTATTTGCGATGATAGAGTAAGCACAAGAGCCAGTTGAGGTCCAAAGGGCGTATGTGCTGCCCCCCTGTGGCGGAGAGAGTCACCGAGAGAAACTGGAGTCGCTCCACAAAGGGGAGCGCGTCGTCCGTCTTCTTTAGAAGCAGGAAGAGGCTGGAGATGAGGTAGCAGACGCGAGCCTCCAGGTGTTTGTCCCCCATCACCACCGATCGCCTCAGGAGCAGCTGGAGGAGTTCCACCTCGTCTGTGGAGGTGAAGGAGTGGCTGGGGAGGCAGAGGAGCAGGGCGCCGGCCTTCTCCAGGGTCTGGGGAAGCTTGTCTGTCATTCGCTGCTTCAGGTAGACGGCGGTGAGGTTGGTGAAGAGGGCGACCAGCAGCGGCGTGTCAGAGAAGCCGTCCACACAAACACTCAGAGCCTCCTCATAGTACACGCGAGCCTGAGAAAGAGCGGAAACGCCTCCGTAAGAGTCCATGAACCGACCTATGTACGGTAAATCGAGCTGACTCATTTACACAAAACAGACATTTATGATGTAAATCACAGACCTGAGAGAACTTGTGCTTCCTGGCACAAAGTCTTCCCAGGAGAAAACACGCCCGTCGATGCGCCCAGTGCATGGCCATCCTCTTGGCGCACTCCCTGACACTCTCCAGGTGCCCTGATAACTCCTCCTCACTCTTTCCGCTGAAGGTCACCCACAGAAACGAATGTTGCAGGTCGTATAGAGGCAGGAAGTCCTCCTAGAATAACAAAAGATGAGGTGTTTTCTTATCTATACTGATTCCTGGGGGTGGTAACTGGTGAGTTGGACACAGTCTGTCTCTACTTGTCAGTTCAGTTGAGGACAGGGACAGCCTCATGTCATCACCTGTCTCCAGCCTAGCTCTGTTTGTATTTTTCAGGTATGCTAGTGTGGAAAATCCACTCTCAAAACATAACAGACACAAGATGAACAGAGCGCATGGGCACTGTTTATACTTGTCAACTGAACTAAATTTTATCCCCATGTTTAAAGTTTACACATAAACAGACTTGACTTGACTGCTGCTGCTTGACTGAGAGTCATCTGACCTGAAAGTGTTCCTGGTTGAGCAGTGTCAGCGTGGGGTCACTGAGCTCCGACTCCTCCCCCTCCCAACTGTTCTCTTCCAAGAACATAGACGGGTCTTCCCTGAACTCGTCCAACTCTCTGAAGGTGTCGTCGAGAGTGAAGGAGAGGCGCTCTCCCTCGTGCGGCAGAGGATTGTAGGAGTGATAGTGGGACAGCCAAGGATTGGAGTGAGAAATGGAGTGGCGAGGGGAGGAGTGGTACGGTGGAGGGGTCCCACCACTTCTCTCTGAGATGACACTCTGACGGGCACTGACAGGAACTTTATGTTCTATAAAATTGTAGCAGAGGAGAGCAAACAATGTGAATATTTAGACAAAAAAAAAGAAACTTCAATCCACCTGATGCTGTTACATTTACAGTAACATTTTTGTCACTAAGGTTGAACCCTGCCTGTGTGTGTGTGTGTGTGTGTGTGTGTCTGTCATAAAGATCATTACCATGCTTTGGCTGATTCTTGATG
Source organism: Brotula barbata (assembly GCA_900303265.1). Taxonomy (NCBI): domain Eukaryota; kingdom Metazoa; phylum Chordata; class Actinopteri; order Ophidiiformes; family Ophidiidae; genus Brotula; species Brotula barbata. The sequence goes on along the minus strand of OMNV01007753.1, from coordinate 50,270 downwards.
TACATGAAGTCTGACTTATCCAGACGATCTGGAAGCAAACAAAGTCAAATCACTTCAAATTTTCCATTTGGACATCATTTAAGTCTATTTTCCACACAGAACCTCAGAAACAGCAGACTATTTTGGAAACAAACGGCAGCCTCAACATCAAACCACACATGACCTATATTTCAGTGGTTATTGACTCAGTAGGGGCATAACTTGAGCCGGGCCGTGTCCTCACCCAGCCTGTACACAGAGCTGATATCAGTTGAGAAGAGTCTTTCCAGCAGACCGCTGTCATTTGGCTCCGAACCACACGGGTTAACCTGAGCCAGGGCGGCCCTCTCCTCCTCAGTCAGAAAGACCAATTGTCCATCTCTGTATGGGGGACACAAAGGCGACATTATCATTTCAGCCTCCTCACCCGATCCTCCCTCACCCAGTCTGCAGGACGCAATAAACTGGATTTCATCAAGTTTCCAGAAACAGTACAGACATGTTTGGAATACACGATAAACAAGTCAGGCATAGCCACTCCTTCTGATTTTGTTTTTAAGTTTAATCTAATAAACTGTGCTGCAGTTACAGTGCAGGCCCAACATCTGCAAGACCACAAAATTGGATTCAATGAAGTTTAAATGGTTTAAGCTCTCAGTGACACAAAACACAGTTAGACAAGAAAGTTCAAGGAAAGACATTATGTAACCAAAATAATCTTACAGGGGTAGGGCGTCCAGGGGCTTGACATGGGACTTGTGGACAAATCCAGTGTGTCCCGTGGAGGTGTGTGTTCCTATGAACACGTCCAAGCCTCGGACCAGCAGACCCTGGATCTTCACTATGTCCCCTTGGCTCAGCTGGAGTTCTTCCTGTCCGTCTGGACTGTGGTCCACCAAGGCCACACAGGTACCTGTCACTGGAGGGTTTGATGAGGACAATGAGACATTATTGATTGTTTTTTTTTCTATAGATATAGATATAGATAATACAGTATAATCATAGTATATAACAGGCTTCCAAACCAAACACTGTGTTTGTGGATTCCAGTTTTGTGTCTTTACGTTGAATTTTACATTGAACAATCTGGAGAATTTAGCAAAACTTATTTTATTATTATAAGTAGTAGCAGTAAATAGAAGCTGGTTTGAATACACTACACAAATTAGCATACAATACACAAATCCCATAATTGTACACAGCTAATTTGCCATTCAACCCCCTTTCATACTGAGTAACGTAAAACGAGCATCTATTAAGTAAGTGAAAAAAGTGAAAAAGTGGAAGTTCAGCTGCCCTGAGTGTGAATACATGTGATGTGATATATGACTTACATAAAGGATGCTCATACGGTTCTTTTTCTGGTGGTGAGCAACCAACAAATCCTGGGTACTTCCTCAGGAACCACCTGACCAGGAAATAGGAACAGGAAGTATAGATTATGGAGGACAAAAGCGTCCGAGTTGATGGGGAGTGATGGTTTCTCTGTCAATTTATCAGTAACAGAAATGGATCGTTGGAGAAATATGGAGGGACTCACTGATAGAAAGGGTATGGGAGGGGCTGCATGGCTTGGACCGGCACCAAGCCGTGAAGCCCCGTGGACAGCATGGTGCCCTCCCACATGTTGTCCTGTCCCGTGTCTCTCACCGTCAGCAGGTCATTCTTTTTGAAGGCCAAATGCTCCTCGTCATCCTCATCCTCCTGACTTTTGTCAAAGAGCGCCTTAGCAAAGAAGGATCCTGCAAAGACACGCATGTAAACATATGGAGGGCTGAGCATGTAAATCAATGTTTTTGTTTGTTGAGGTTACTGAAGGCTCAGCAAAACCAGAAGGAGTCCAGCGGCCTGGCTCAGTCACTGGTGAATGATGGATGTCTCATATCCCCTTATTAAGGTAATGTAATTCTCGTTGCCATTTGCCAACTCTGCATTCCTAATAAAAGTTTCTGTAAAGCTTTATAACTCAGAGAGAGAGAGAGAGAGAAGAGAAAGTAGTACTGTCTGCCATGCCCAGGCAGCAGAAAAATCAATATACTGAACCCTCTGAGGAACACAGCGTAAGACTTTTGCTTAGCTGACAATAACTCCTTTTGCAATACATAATGAATGGCAGCAAATTGCTTTTTTTTTTTTTTTTGGTAACGTCCATTTTTAACGTTTACATGCAACTGTGGAAATTCTAGGACAAACAGAACACAGCTGTGATCACCAATAGAAATGTAATCACGTGGCTGACTCATATGTAGGGTGTTAGTTTGGAAGATCAACCATCTATGACTGTACACCCTCCCAAATGTGAGTCATAAAGCTTCATAAAGCTTCCTTGATGATATGGTGGATCAAGGTCAGTGAAATATGATCATAATAAAAGAGATCAGATAGCAGCTGCAGTCATGAAAATAACTGTGCCAGTAATGTAGAAGCGTCTTGTGCCACAAATGATCACATTCACATCATTTTTGCTATAGATTATAATTACAGATTTGTGTTTTATTCTATGTGGTTCTTTTCATGCTCTGTAGTTTCAGCACGGCGCCTGATTGCTCATCGTTACAGCTCCACTGACCCTCCTGATGTAAAAGTCCCAGGTAAAGGGTGGCCAGCTGTTCCTCGTCCACCGTTACGTTGATCTCCAAGTCGCTGAGCAGCTCCGGGTCTAACCAGAAAGACTGATCACACAGGAAATTCTCCAAGCAGCGAGCCACATAGCCTAAAGCACACAAAGTTCATCACTGTTAGCACCGGTGGGAATACAAATCGAGCTGACTCAAGCAACACGAGGAGCACGTCCGTGGATTTGTCATGCTGCAGTTCACGGTGGACCTAATTTGTCTCACCTAAAGCAAGGTAAGTGGAAAACTTCCAGATTTCCTCCACAGTCTTGAACGTGAGGACGAAGCTGTCCTTCTCGGCGTGGACAGAAAGCAGACGTGCAGACAGGTCCTGCAGGAACGAAGCCTCAGTCTCAACACTCGCAGCTTTTCATTTCATCATTGTGTCAGATTGATAAGTGTTGATATAGATTTTAATGGATGGATGCTTGGTGATGTTACTGACCTTAAAGAGTTGGATGACATCCTGGCTGTTGCTCTCCACAACTCGGAGCTGTGTCCGCAGCGCCTCCTGCAGGACCCGGTCCGGAAGCACAGTGGATCGCCTCCGCCCGGTAAACAACAGCACGATTTCTGGACAAAACAGACGATTGAACCATTATGGTGTCTGTGTAACCGCTTTGGGAATGAGCTAAAACTAAGATAGGACAGCAAGCACAGAGAGACAACAAACTTTCACAAGTTCATTTGTGGACTTCCTGTTTCATTGAAATGCTTTATGTGCATAATGTTAGCCCCCAGAGGAATAACAAAGCTATTAGACGGCTAACTGGACTCTCAGGGTGGCCATTTAAACCCATTTGCCAAGAGGAACCCGGGGAAAGATTGATGGAGGAACTGAACTGCTGAGCAAGTAAAACATTAGCAGACAGGACCATATGCATTATCTCGTTGTGTACATAAGTTTTACTCTTAATTGGAAATGATCTGTGTATGAAATGTAGTGTACATGACACATACCTGAGGTGCATTTCTCTCCCACTCCCAGTGAGACTATACTTCCTTTAGCGAAGGCCTCTTTCCTCCTCCAGTAACTGTCTTGCCCCACCCCTCCTCCTTCTACTTCTACACCTGGGCCGTCCTCCTCCTCACCTGAACCAAAGGCAGGAAACAAAATCAGACAAAAAGCACAAGTCTTGGTCCCGATCATGTGTTCCTTAAGCCGGTGTTTTCACAGCAGCGCGTCGTCTGCAGATTTATGCAGATTTAGCTGGAAATGTTGCCAGATGCCACAGGATTACAGTCTGTGTTTGGCATTCTTGCGTGAATATCCGTGTTTCGTATTACACAGCTTGAATTTTACTGTAGCTACTGTACTTAGGAAGTGTGCACTACAGCAGCACATAAACAGGATCTAAATAAATTTGATTGCTATAAATATCAGCCAGATGGTTGCTGGCAGTTGCAGCGTAGCGGCGACGGGCTTTCCCTGGTCTGTCCCATTGTGCAGGGAGGATGTCCCAAACACTTCCTCGCTGACGGCATGCACGACAATACTTCTCCCTTAACCTCGGGATCTCGTTTGGGCTACTTGCTGTGTGACTCCAAATCGACAGAGCCGTTCAACGGAATGTGTGATTTTCCGTCCCAGGTACTCTACCTTGAGTCATGATGTCATTTCCTGCGAAGTGTTCATTTGATCCCCCAAAAGTGTATGGCGGTTCCCTCCAGAGAGCATCCAGCTCGGCGGGGGATATGTCTGCGAAGATGGAAGCAGGTGAATGTTTGGAAAAGACAACAAATGCCCTAGAGGTTAAGGGGGGGGAGGGTTAAGGTGTCTGGAGGGGAGGAGGGCAGCGCTTTAGACCTGGAATGCTGGGGTAGAGCCGTAGGTTAGTATCGAGGGTTAACAGGGTTTGGGTGATACAACGCACAAGACCAAAACTGGGCTGACGTCAGAGAACAATCAGCCTCCAGCTCAGGACCACTTGGAGCACAGTCACACGTTGTCAGACATACCGGCACGCATCAGCCCAGTATGTTGGCTTGGACTTAAACGGGGGAACGGGGGAGGTTGGCTTTATTAACTGATTAAAAAAGCATTTCTACTTTGTTCTCCACAAACTGACAAACATGCTCTGTCAGTGTAAAGACACACAAACACGTGATTATCTTCACGAGAAGCATTCACAGCAAAGAACAATGCAACGTCACATTATGCAGAAGAGGACAACAGCCTATTCTCCTCCATCCTACTGTATCCACAACACAGAGCACGGTTAGGACCAATGGGACCGCTTGACTCAACACAAGCACAGTCATGCTGCTATGTCACAAACACACCCCTTCCCCTTTACCTTCTTGGCTAAGCGTGTTACCCATGTTGTATTTAGACCTATGCTCCTGTCTACCTGAACGTGGCGGTCCGTCTCATGACCGCACGCTTGGGACCGACCTGTGAAGGAGGAGAGGCAGACTTTGATGAGCGGTCCACAGCAGCAGGAGTTGAGCAGCGGTCTGCAGCAACAAGACGCCATCTGGCCCAAGACCCGGCAGCTCCCAGAGATCAATGCCATCCCATCAGCTCCCCCAGCCTCTTTAACTACTCACTGGCTTCCTCTCCGTGTAGGACAAACCCCTGCTTCCCTTCCTACGTCTGTGTTCCCTTTCCTGTGCCTGCTCCCTCACCCTCCTGGCTACTTAGTATTTACTGGATGTGTCCCTTCTCCCTCGGCACACTTTATCTTGTCTCTCTGTCTGGTTCTGGGTTTTTTGTAATCCTTCTGTCTCCTACAATCTCTGCCTCCCTCCTCCCACCAGCCTCTCCCTCTCCCTCTCTCTCTCTCTCTCTCTCTCTCTCTCTCTTTCTCCTCGGTAGCTGCCAGTCTGAATGCACAAAGCACTCTGCAGATTGGTATGAGTGTGTGGGGGGCAGGCCTCCGTGAGAGTTTCCCTATATGCTGTGTGTGTGGGTCAGCTAAAATATGCACAGTATGTTTGTCACAATGACAACGTGTGTTTGTGTGCGAATCTGTGTATGTGTGCGTAGCGGCGGGACAACATAGCGCTGAGCCGCTGTAAGGGAATGCCACACAGGACAGACTGCAAGGTCACAGCGAAGCGGGCAGGAGCTGCCTGATGGCATGGATCAGGGATCAGTTTATCCACATCACACAGTTCAACACAACATGTGCCAGGAAGAGCCATGATATCATCACAGCAGCGTGACATGACATCATCCTACGTCATCCTCATCATAGACAAGAGGATGCCGTTAAATGATCCAGAGAAGTTTTATTAGCGAAGGCACCAAATGATGAACGTATCGGAGGGATAAGGATTGTGATATTCATATTGTGTGCAAATATACACACATTTTCTCTGACACACAGTTTTCTGATTCTTAAAGGGATAGTTCAGTTTTCGTAGGAGCTTACTCACCCTAAGTGGGACGCTATTAAAACGAAGAGGGAAGCATTTCCAAGCACAAAGCCTGAATTTATATGATCAAGGAGCAGAACGTCTTCAAACGTGATGGTCTGGACTCAGTGGTGTCACAGTTGCACAGTTTAATCTTCAAACCAATAAATCAGATTATAAAATGTACACATTTTGAGTGTTGTGGCAAGTTTGAGAGAAATATTTGGCCTTGATGGCTGTTTTGCACTCTCTGTGTGTTTTCTTGTGAAGTTATTTATTTACATTTATATAATCTTCTCATTTCATGCAGGGATCCCCCAGGAGGACCTGTGGGTTGCTCTCCCTGGCACTCTGCCTCTGTAACTCTGGAAAAACACTGGAAAATGGATGGATGGGTGGATGAGTAGGTGGACAAAGGGAACAAGGTAAGAAATCAGCAGCATTTTCTGCCATTTCCTAAATTGTCGGCAATGGATTTAATTTGTAATAATTACTTAATTTGTCCTCATATATCAATATTAATCCATTAAGCGGCACATTTGTCTTATGAAGTGTATGACATGTGTAACCATGATTGATGACGTGCTACAGAACCACTGTCAGTGGATTCTAACTTAATTAATGACTTGCTAACATCTATAACTGCATACCCGGTGGCTTGTAAGCAACCTATTACACTTCATCAGCTGCTTGCCAAAATGTGTAATTGCATAATTGTTGACTCAATCTCTGAGTCTTTAGAAAAGGACATGGGCCTTACAGGATTATTCAGTGGATAAAAGGGAGCGAGATTCTCTTTACCGAGCCTTAATAAAAGGTCATGAAAAGCACATGAAAGTTATGCTTTTAAGTTGTTTATAACTGATCTATAACACATTAATAAGTGATTTTTTTGATGATACATACCATACACTATCTATAAAGTATGCCTTTTTGGAAAGTGGTGCCCAAAAATGTGTCATATTCCATTTTTTGTGTTTTATGTACGATGCCGAACGACATGACAGTAGCTGTAATTAGCTGTAATTGTTTATCTCCCAAACCATGTGAAGACCAAAGCACAAACACACAATATGTGCATTGTTTGTGTCCCATTCTTGTGCTCGTCAACAGACTGATATCAGTGTCACAAACCAACTTCAGCCAATTCCACTCGCGTATGTGACTGAATCGTCAATATTGAATGTGTGTGTACTTGTGTGTGCGTGTGTTTTGTGACGCAGAAATCTGTAAACAGGCTAACGGCTCTGTAGCCTCTGCTCTTTCCCATGATGCAACAGATTCCGTCTAATCTAATAAGCACAGGCAGCACAAGACTGATATGAACGGTCATCAGTTAGATCTTTGTGAGCTTCACAAGCAAACAAAAGTTGCCTGGAGTGACTTTTAACAGAAAATTCAACACATATCCACATTAAAGGATGTAGAATAATCTGAATTCTAGCGATCAAAATATTTGACTTAATGCACAGCCTGGTGTAACAGAACACATGATTAAAGACATTGAATGTGCCAAAGACAGGGTTTGGTGAATTGAAGAGAATAACTGACCGCCTCCTCTCCTCTCAGTTTCAAACTGTGACAAAGCCTCAGCTGCAATCGTGACACTCAGCAGTCCATGACAATAACATTCAAACTGGGCACACTGATGAGAAACATATGGCGTCAACACAGTCTGGTTGTGTTCAAGTGCGGTTGTTTACGCTGGGTTTGTGTGTGTGTGTGTGTGTGTGTGTGTGTGTGTGTGTGTGTGTGTGTGTGTGTGTAGCATGAGGGTGAGTAGATCTGGATTATGTGGAAGGGAAGATAGGAGCGAACATTAACTGCAGCGGAGGGTAATGTGAGACAGAGGTTATGGACTCTAAGTTTAGACTAACCCCCGTTAGCTCACTCACATGCCTCTGTGTCTAGGACAGAGCTCCCTGCAGGAAGATTCCCACACTGAAACCACCAATGTGGAACATGGAAACAAATTTGATGATCAGGCACTGTGGAGCGATCCATCCAATCTCTTTTATCACGACTGATAACAGAAAAATCTCTTTTATCGGTGGTAAACGCTGATTCAAATCGCCCAGTGAGAGTTGAAACTATGTGGAGGAATATGTTATCAAAACACAGCGTGGCCACATCCCACCTTTTACTCAGCACTGACAACAGTTTTATGGTTCTTATGGCCAAAGTACAGCAGTGTGAAACCACTAAACAACAAACAACAAACCTCTGCAACATGAGGAAAACTTACAGAGCAGACAGATAGAAAGTCAAAGGAAAACATCTTACCTGTCTTGCTGCCAAGTCTTCCCTCTCACTTCATTCCTTAAGTGTGTGGCAGGGAGTGTGTGTGTGTGTATGGCTGTGTCTGTGTGTGTGAGTATGCATTGCTTTACAGTTTAAACAGTGAAGTGCATCCCACAACAGTTGTTAGAACTACTGTCATACGCTGTCTGGTCAGAACACAGCAATAGACCCTGAGTGTGTGTAAATCAGTGTGAGAGTGCGTGTGTGTGTGTGTGAGTGAGTGAGTGAGTGAGTGAGTGAGTATGAGTTGGTTGAGGTTCAGTCTGCATGTCTGACTAAGGAAGTTTGCTGTAACTCCTCCCCACATTTCTTTGGGACAAGGGCACAGCCTCCCTCTCTCTCTCTCTCTCTCTCTCTCTGTCTCTCGCTCTCTCACACACGCACACATGTACGCACACAGTCAAATCGTGGGTTCACGTGTGTTTAAAAGAGGAGCCAAAGGGTCACAAAGTTACAGTTCTGATCTCCCCCATGTTTTTATAAAGTAATCACACGGCGCTTCCACCCTTGAATGGAACACCAGATGTGCTTTAACACACACACATTGTTTCCTCATTCTCAAACACCAGTCCCACCAGTTTAGCGTGACGTGCGCAATAGACACAAACAATCAGACGGCCTGCTTAATTTCCATGCCTGAAGCCTTTCTCACCTTCATTCCAGGACTTAACTGTCCGAGCCCATCACTTCCATCCACATTCTACCTTTAATAACACCCAACTTCCTCTTATATCGGATAAACTCACATGGACCCATGACCTCCCTTTATTATTGACTCTCTTTCATTTCTGGGTCATGCCCGTCCCTATCTGTGTGAGGTGAGATAATAATCCCAGGGGTGCCGATGTGTTGGTTTCTTGTGTGTTTTTCTCCCTGCTTGGTTAAATATAAACTCTGGAACTGATTGTGACTCCCCAGCACCCAGTGCACCAAAAAGACAAAGTCACCCTGAACACACACGGAGCGCCGGGCCTGCACATGTGATCATGCAATTAGCCTCCGCAACACTGCAGGACACAGACCAGTTATTCTGCTCTGTGAGGAACAGGCTTAGGCGATGAATGAATGACACAAGTGAGCGAGTAAGTGAGTGAATGAGTCAGTAAGAGAGCGAGCGAGCGAGTGAGCAAATCAGTGAATGGAAGAAATGGCAAGTGGGTGAAGTGATGAAATATGGAGCGAGTGAGTGGATAAATTGATGAATATATGAATTAATGAGGGGCTGGGTGAATTAATGAGTGAGTAAGTGAGTGAGTGAGTGAGTGAGTAAGTGAGTGAATTAAGGTATGGAAGAAATAGCAAGTGGGTGAAATATTAATAATTTTATACATGAATGAGGAAAAGAGTGAATGAATAAGTGAGAAACCGAGAAAGTGAGTGAATTGATGAATTAGTGAGTGCGTGAGTGATTGACTGACTGACTGGACAGAAACACCCCGCGTGCCTACACTACGCCTGGCCACGCGTCTGGACAAAAGACAGGGATTGCAAGAATTAGTGAAGAATGCAGCGTGGTGCTGATCCGTGCTGCTGATAGTGGACCGTCGCCTGAGTGTGATTGTCACACAAAGGACAGAGACAAACGGTCATTAGATGATGAGGCCATACAATGCAGCAACACATCAGGACTGCAGCAGAACCAAGTCACCATGTCTGCATCCTCATGTGGCACTGGATCATAAAAACGCCGCATTTGTGCTTAGTGTTGCTGTTTTATAGCGACGATGCATTTAAGGAAGCTTCGTTTTGTGGCACTTGGAAGGGAAATACTTAAAGCCGCTTTGCACAGGTTTATTCCATCAAAAGTAAATATCAGATGAGTGTCAATCAGAGGGCAGGGGCCCACTGAGGTGTGCGCACAGACAGTGTGGACATTGTGGTGACATGATGGCCTCGTGCCTCGGTGCCTTTAGCGCACAGGAAGTCTACCTTCCTGTTTTTCTGCCGCGTCAGTTTGGAGGACAAAAGCAGAACGCAGGACAGACAGTGGACCACAGGCACAATATTATACCCACAAGCACAGTATACACACACACACACACACACACACACACACACACACACAGACGGTGGACGATGGTTTAATTATTAAAGGGTCAGACATTAAAAGCAAACTAACAAATAAAAATCAATGGAATTTATTTAATTTTCCATTTAACTATAGCAGTATCTGTTCTCCTCCGAGACAAAAGGCCCAGACGCTTATTTGTCTTTTGGCTCTTGGGCCAGATTCAAACCCAGGACACCAAGGTTGAAGCCTGTTACCATCGTGGTCCGTTCCACCAAGACAAAATGATGATGATGATGGTGATGGTGAGGTTTCATGATGTTTAAACACAATGAACTATTGTCTATTTTGTTAAAATCCACACCCTGCTTCTTCCAGTGAAACAGTGGCACTGAACATGAAACAGTGAGGGGGATAGGGAGCGCTGCAACAAAAAAAACAAAAAAAACATCTTGTATTAACCTAGAGTCAGAATGGAAAAGGAGAGAGACACAGAAAGACGGGGCAGAGGGGGAGTACAGCTCACATCCAGCCATTGTCCAGCTTCCTCCAAGCTTCAGGGCCGGGGCTTCCTCAGACCACGGGACAGGGCAGCTTCATAAATAAACACTCACACAAACACACGCACACACACACCAGAGTCTGTAAAGTAATAACCTTTAAGGCACCAAACATGATCATATTTCTGGAATATGAAGTCAAGCTGGCCCCGATTATCTAAACCAAAAATGTATATGGTGAATAACCAGAAGTGCACAGTGGATAATAGGCCACTAAATTACATGTTATTATCTTTTCACATGGCCATGAAATTACCATTACTATTATAAATGGCATACACAGGCACCATCCTGTGTATGTGTACTATTATTTCATACATTTATCTCACTCAACGATTATCCATTTGTTTGAGCTCAATGGGTTTCTCACGTATTTCATCTTGTCTTTTGGCTGCGGCTGATGGGGAGGAAAAAAGTTCGCAGTAGATGGAGTGATTATCCGGATATTATGAATCTAGCCAGAATAGATAGATAGATAGATAGATAGATAGATAGACAGACAGACAGACAGACAGACAGACAGATAGATACTATATAACAGACAGGAACAAAAGGGCCAACAAGCAAAGAGAAGGAACCCTCACACTAATACATGCCCACTAAGTCATTTACGTTCATTGTCCACAAGAGGACGGTATAACAACAATTTTGGCAACACAACCGCCGCAAAAACCACATCTCAACTCATTTTTCACACATCCCCCAAAAAAGAATATTTTATAAACAGTTTAATTTTCAGAAAAGCTACTAAAGATGTAACATGCTGATTGAAAAATTACGCTCTGACTGTAGAAATTTGGTAAATCAGCCCACACTTACAAGTGTATAGAAATAAACAATAAGATATATCGGAGGAATATACTTTTTATCATTTAACACTTTTTGCGTTTTGTTGTTACATTCCCATCTTTGCACTCCCAGACGGACCGGAGTGACGTCGATCAACCCAGGACGCAAAGAGAGAAACGTCAAGTTCACTAGAGAAAGAAAGAACTCCACAGGAAGATCTCTGTAATCTATTTTTTTTTTTTATTGAGTGGGTAATAAGATTTGTCTGTACAGATTTTATCAGAGCAATCAAGTTGACTCAATTTTACGAAAATACGATACCCCTTAAATGCTCACACTGCAAAAATACTGCTCTCACCAACATTTGCACAAATTATTAATAAAGTGAAAATGTGTGAAATTCATCCTCGCATCCATTATCTAATTTAATTTGATTTAATATGAAATAGAACATATAAAAATACCATACAGCCCACAATGTTCTATTCTGGCCCAAAGAGAAATAATAATAATTAGTGAGTTAAGACATTTAACACTGGTGAATTAATTCAGACTGATATTAACATTAACTTCTAACATTTATTGACCCTTTTCAAATTTGTAATGCGTTAATGATGAAGTATAAAACATCAAAAAGGTGTAAAAAAAATCACAACAGTTATCATAAAAAAATGTGCTGGGCATCATTTTATGCCCTTGAATGCGTCCTGATTTGTAATTTTTTGGAAACATTGGGGAAATCCTGCCTCTTGTGTTCGAACGAAAGGGATTTTATTTTGGAAGAATTTTCCGGAAAGGATGTGCTGCAAAGTGGTTTTTCACTCATGTGAGAGAGGCGCGCGGTGACAGTAGCACCGTCAGACATAGAGCGCGCGAGAGACAGAGAGAGAGAGAGAGAGAGAGAGAGCGAGAGAGAGAGAGGAGGTGGAATCGCCCGGGAGCGACAATGTGAAGGTGGAATCCGACTGGGCAGCATTGCGTTGTTGTGCTTATTTTCTTCTAAAACCACCGCTTTCATTCGCACGCACCGACACCGGGAGCGCTTGTTGGAATTCAACAAACACTGGAAATATCTACGTCCGTTTACACCTCCCCCCCTCCTCCTCCTCCTCCCCCCACCTCCTCTTTTCTCCCTTTATCCTGGGCTCTGTACACCTTGTCAGAAATTGGCTGGAGCCGGAGCGCGGTTGGAGATGGACTGACTGGAGTGACGGTCCCTGGATGCTCTTTTTCTCATCACCACCACCACCATCATCATCATCATCACCATCATCTGACCATTTTTAAGGAACAGAGCGCTCCGTGGACATCTCCTCGTGCTTTATGGGATTATTTTCGACGGAGCGGCTCTCCGTTGCGATAGGAACCTTTGGGCATCATGAGTTCCAGCGGTAAGTCCGCTCTTGCGCGCTTTATCTCTCCACTCCAAGCGCATTGACAGCACTGCGCACGAATAAATAGGATGAGTTATGTTCTGCTAGAAATGTTAAAAGTTCATATTTCACCCTGAAGAGATGATTAGATTTTTATTCCGAGTATGTCTTCCTACTTTGTTCTGGATTTTGAACACGCTAAAAATAACTGCAGGTCAAAGCAGCATTTGTCGAGGCATTTTTGGGATTCTTCGTCGTCCCCAATAACAGCTGTTGCTCCCGGCATCCCCACCTCTTACTATATTCTGTCCCTTTGCTCCTCCTCACCTTCCTCCTCATTTGAAGGGAGACCACCCAGATCTTCAGCTGTTGCCC